>JXSR01S009396.1:7861-20766 GCA_000969725.1 Ophiothrix spiculata
TCTTAAATGCTTACAGTTTCTTGGAAAACTGATGCAATAACATCTTCCAATTCTTATTATCTTCTGTTATCTTTCTGCTTTTGATAAAATTTATACTAATAACAGATTATATTGATCTAATTTATCATTTTTCTTCTTGATAATATAGACTAAGTCATTTGGTATCAAAATGAAATTGGTTAAAGAGCAATTTCTTGAACAAAATACTGATCTTTAACCAGTGATATTCAATCCTAACCTGGCCGCAGGGAATGCACAAATGGCCATATGGTAAACTATACTACGCAGTGTAAGGTGTTGATTGTGCACATACAATTTAGTGATGAGCTAGTCATGTTATTTGCTGTATCATCAAGCCCTGGGGTCTCTTTGCTTTGTCATGCAGAAGACTCTCTTCCAGCTCATACTACATGTATGTAAAGAGTTGCAAATGAGGTTAACACTTAAGTCACTAAAGGATACAAAAATGGGATGGGTAGCAGATTACACAGAATGAGCTTTGATGTGCATTTAGAAATCTTTTTTGCATCTTATATATCTATATCAGTTAAATTTCATCCATCAATTGTAAACTTTGCAATAAGTAAATTTAGTCATCGCATAAGATCAACTTTGTGAATGGTAAAATAGACCATTTTCCGGCCAGGAGCCTGTCTATATATTTGTCGATTAATGGGATGAGATTGTCGTCAAGATGTCCTACTTTTATTGCAACAGACTTGATTAATAACCAGTGAATCCAAAGATACACTATCAATCAATCACTCAAGAAGTAAAATAGTGGTCCTAGTTCTATTTGCTGATTTGTCATTGCACAAACTATTAACCAGTCTCTACCAAATTTACATCATTTACAACCATATCATATTCGCACCCTGTTCCAACAAAGATAACGTAATTTAGACACAAAAAAGCTTGTCAAGTTAACCCTAGTTACACATTGAAAGAAACAAAATGTGTATGCTCACATGAGTAACAACAAAATCAACAAAAATGAGTCATTACTTGATGCCAACTTGATAAACCATGCATGGCTAGTCTGATACGTGCATATCCATTATTGAGATATATTATAGCAATTAATTTGAAACAAATTCATTCAAATTGGGCAGGTGGAGAGATGGTAATAGTTGCACGTTCTACCAGATCATCAGCAGAACACCACTTATGTGCTCAATATACCTTGTCGTTGTGATTGATTATCACATCGCCATGGTTACAGCACTGCGCACAGATTGAACACTGATCCAAACTTTGTTCATTATCTAACATTACATATGGGTTACCGGATTGGATTACCCAATGTTGATTTTGTCACACACTCCAAAATCAATCAAAAAGTAGAAAGACACACTACACTTTTCTGCCATTTACATCTCTGCAAAATCGGTACAATTTGATTGACTTCAGCATCTATATGCAACATGAAAGTTGAAAGCATGCATTTTCACACGTTTCACTTGCTAATATGGCCTAGATGCTAAAATATAGCCCCTAAGGAAATAAACCCTCTTTCCTAGTAGCATCCCATAAATCTTCCTTATATCCATTTCAGCTAACACTTCTTTACCGTTTGCAATCAAATTTATCACACACAAAATTGGTAGATCTATGCATCAATTCCTGCCTTTTAACCTACTTTCTTTATTTTAGGACTAATATTCAGGTCACATATATATGGAGTAAATTTTCTTAAAATATGACTGGGGAAAAGCTGATCAGTAATGCTTCTATTTCTGATCAAAAATATAGGCCCGCATCTACATCTGATCAGATCTTTTACTAGTTTGTCAAATTTAATGCAATGGCTTGATATGTGAAACGAGTACGAAATCAAAAAGATTCTTTGTTTGTTTTTTGACAAGACATGTAACAGGAAGGGTAACATTGAACCATTTTTTATTCCTAGTGGATGAATTGGACAAAGAGACAAAGACTATTCTAACGCAGTAATGTGGAAATAACACGGATATTGATAAAGCCATATACACAAAGAGCAAGTCACATCACATCATATATTAAGACGGCCTAGCTCTGATGATTAATCATATACTAATCAATATTTACGTCATTCAACTTGATAGGAACGTAATGTGACCTTGCCCATCGTTACCACTTTAATTCCGCTTCATTGTCAGACAAATAAGTCAATACATGCACTTATTTATCTATTTGTCTCTTTCCATATTGGAGACAAATAGATAACATAAGCTCTATATTGGAATTTAATGAGAAACCTACCCTGCTGCCTATGACTTCCTGGCTTCTGCTAGTGGTGCAGACTGTATCGGCATTTCCAGCACACATATTCTCATAAATGCACCATTCGCACGCGTAATTGTTGTCCACACATTGCAGACACCCAGAGAAAGCACTACATCCATAAAAATCAAAAGTGGTCATTGCGATTTTCTGCATGGTCTCGCTGGCTCGGATGTACAGCTCTACAGTTAGAGAACCTGAAATTGAAATAAAAACAAAAATAAATGACTTAAAACATGTTAACTTGAAAGAAAAACATCAAAACTGTGTTATCTAAAACAATATAATAGGTCATTTAAAGCAAGTTACAACTGATCATCTTTGACAAGTTGATAGAAAGAAATAAAGTTGTATCAATTACTTCCACTACTCACCCATGCACTAGACGTTCCCTGCAGACCGACTAGATATAGGACTGAGTTTATGCAAACAAGCAAGGAATAACATAGGAAATAGAACTTATCTTTGCTATTTGTGATCTGAATACAGTCTTGCAATGACGGTAATGACTAGTGGCAGGTATGTGTTGACACAAGGACAAATAATCTTGTCATAATATCTTATCTAAGCATCAAGGTGGAATCCGATTCTATCGCATGTTTAGCTTTTGTCAAAGTCGGTACGAGTCCATCTATCAAGTTTTATAAAACCCAATTCAATTAAATGTATGTTTAAGAACCATTACTTGACCTTGAGGATTCTAAAAACATGATATATAAGGAGACTGCAAAAACAGAATATCAAGCTTATTAACCTGAGACAAGCACGAATTAAGTTATAGATTATTCTATTAAACTAAGAATGCTCAGTCAAGTACTTACAATGTCATAGAGTATGCAAGCTTAAAGAAAGAAAATACTTATTCCGTCTTTGTGCATCTAAACAAATATATAAGAAACCTATTTGCCTCAATTCCGAAAGTTAAACGCCAATTGTTTATGATGAATTAGAGCTACTCCTTACAGGTACTCAACAAATATCTAGGTTTACAAAACAAGCCTCCCATAGGGCTGGCATGCATGCATCTCCAGTAGACCGCAATGATGCAATGAGCCTCTTCATCAAATCTACTTTTCTTGGAGATAATGTAACTGCATTTCCGGAAAGGAAAGAGTTTGGAGACAACAACATAATCCGATTTGTACTTGCTTGTTTTTGCCAATCATGTTTCTGCTTATCAAATTCAGATGTTGTGTTATGCTGAGATTCTTACAAGCACAACGAGGTACTTAAACCAAGCATGCTGAAGCAAGAGATTGGTCTGCCAATGTGAACAACCTTGAGTGTACATTACATGCGCCTGGAGAAGTTTCAATGCATAAAGACAGAATAGAACTTCAATTGTAGTTAATTTCACATGTTAATTAAAGTCTCATATTTCTGGCAAGCCACAAGAGATCAAACTGCATTTTGTATATGTTCATTGAACCCTCAATGTTGATATGTCAATAAACAACAAGGCCTGTTTCTGTTGTCTTTTTGAACGAAAACCAAACAAATCTATTCCACCGAAAACCACCAGGCAATGATTCCACTACAATTGATACACTCAAAAAGTTTACTTTGCTACACACATTTGTTCATTAATAGCGAAAAACTTTCCACCTTTCATTGAACCCCCGTTGATTGCAAACAGTTGGTTTATTGACCATAAATGATAATGAAACTTTTCCTAAAGAATTATCACTCTTGATCTTATCATTCATAAATTTTGTGAAATCAAACTATATCATGGCTGATATTACTAAAATAACAAACTTTCATGATGCTTAATACATGTTGAAGGGTCTTGTCAAAATACATTTATTCTGCTAAACTAACCATATTGTCAAATAAAGCATCAAATTAAATCAATTATAAAGCTTTCACATTAACAAGCATTAGCTTTTAAGTTTCCCAGCAGCTTCTTTATGAGTTTGCCACAATCTTTTATTTTCTTTATATGTCGACAGTCAAAGATTTACTTGGATTGAGTTTTCATGATATCCGCAGAGAAAAAAGCATTATTTATGATATATTGCCTTTGTTTTTCAATATAGATAATAGGTATTTCATGTCTTTAATCAGTAAATGCTAGCCCTCGGGACAAGCAACTTCAGATAGACAAAAATATTGATCCTATAAACCATTATCTCCGACATCGCACCTTATCACTGACAATTTGGCCTTATGGACTGGAAATCTTTCAATTAAGTCTATAACTTAACAAACCTGACAATAACTTGGTAAAAGGGAAACAAATGGCGACACAATATGTGCTTGGCTGAATGTCATCTTCATCATTACCCAAGTGAGTTGTCATGCATGTTACATAGACTTTCTCACTCTAAGCATAAGATGAATGACAAAAAAATTGGTTAATTTCTGCTCAGGGGCCACTGAACGTGTCCAAAAAGCGATTGACTGCAATATTCAAACTCATGAACCAAAGACAAAATAGAAGGAGTCAGACATGGAATGTCAGGCTTTATATATATATCCACTATTATAGCATTAAGTAGAATACCTGAAAGGCATACACTAATACACTTAACTTCTTTTTGAAAATGTTCAACATTAATACAAAATGCACATTTTAGCTTAAATGCATACTTCTTTATAGTAATATAGAGATCAAGTGAGAAATGTTTTAAATGATTTCAGAACAGATTAATTGTGTGTAATATAAAAAATAATTTTTGAAAATGGCATTGTTAGATTATAAATAGCTCATCGGTCTGTCAAGTTTATGTAATTTAACCAATTTGGCCTTCATATTCTTTTTAATAAAGTAGCCATTCATTCCTACATAACAACAAATCACTATTTTCATACGCATGACTGCGAAACCACAATGCATGCAAAGTGCGTCTTCTTTACAAGTTTCTCAGCTGATTGAGCCAATATAAAGGTTCCCATGAAATCCAATTGATAACTAAGATCGCACTCTGCAGGTGAATTCAAACACGCACATTCCATTCTAATGATATCAAGCAATGTCAGAACGCTTTTGTGAGATTCTAGCCCTAATATATGCTCCAGGAGCACATGTGACTTAGAAATTTTTTGGTTGAAGTATATGCTCCAGGAGCATGTTCGACTTTAAATGCTCCTGGAGCACGTTTGACAAACAAACTCAAAATACTCAAAATACTTGCTTCTAAGTCGTTTATGTTCCTGAAGCATGTTCTAAGTCCAACATGTTTATTTCTAAGCTCCAAGATCATTTTTCTAGCTATTTCTAAGTCAAACATACTCCTGGAGCATATTTGTCAAATATGCTCCTGGAGCATAATGAATCAAATATGCTCCTGGAGCATATATTTCAACTGAAAATATTCTAAGTCCAATATGCTCCTGGAGCATATGCACCTGGAGCATATATTAGGGCTAGAATCTCACAAAAGCTGTCAGAACCCGGGGTTATTATTATCTACAGTTTTTAAAGATCCAGCTTAGGTTGCAAATGAAACTTGAGAAACTTTATTGCTTCAAATTCAATTGATATTTTCATTATTCTCCTTACAAAAAAATCAGTAATGCAAAATATGCTTGAAAATTGTAGCAAGTCTAAACTGGTCACGGGAAGAGGTGAGCCTGCGGGTTGCATTCATGGACTATACCAGGCATGTATACAATAACATTCTCATATTGAAAGAGACAGTTCAGTAAACTCTCAACATACCTGTAAGCAAGGTGAAATACATTATAAAATAACAGGTATCTAACCTTGTCCTAGGGGTGATTGTTACCTTCAGAATAAAAATAAAATCTGGTGAACTTAACTATAGAAAATGAGACTTTATTGAATAGAGTATTGTTTTTACTTCCTGAAGGTGTTCTTGTGAATCTGGTGACAAGATTTTCGCTGTAGTAAATCACACGTCTTGTCGGGAATTCCTTTTGGATCCCCATGGATCAATTAGGGCTATTGAGTTGCCAAATTCTGCTGCCCGAACTTGTTGAAACTTGAACATTGCTGATATTTGAGGAACGTGAGTGTGAACTTCTTGCAAACTTTTAGACAACGTTCAGTTGCTCTTGGCAAGCAATAAATACTGTCAAATTTTGATAAACATTGTCCTGAATTTGTGATTCTTCAAGCCAGTTTGTTAACTATGTCATTTCCAATGATGCTAGGCAATATGCCAGGAGGTTTTTCTAATCCTGCTTTTGTGAGATTTAAATTTATGAATATTATCATCCATCACGAGCATCCAGTGAAGTCAGCATTTCTCATTTTAAATAAGAATGTTTGAGCTTCAGTACAAAATATGTATCTTGACAAAATTGTTTTGTTTTTCAGATTGAAAATGTCCATGCCTTTCTTAAAACTTCTTGCTAAACATCGGGTTTCATTTAACCCTAATCTGCCCCTGAACATTTTTTGATATATTTATGTTGATTATTATTTTTTCGCACTGAAACTTCTTGAATTTTACTTCAAGATCGCCTTGCGCTTGATTTAAAACCAATTTTTTAAAAATTGGACCTAGTACCACACACTTGATGTTTTGTCAATCGGTTCCCAAGATCTCAGAGGATGAAATTTCAAAAAAAAAGTGCAATAAAAATAAAACATAATTCTTATTTATTATCACATGATAATTGCATTCCAATTTCTATTATAAATGGGAAACCGATTTATAAGCTGACAGTTTAAAGGTGAAAAATCAGGCATAATTATAAATGATATCATTTGTCACTGTTAATATTGATGGTGTCACCATGCAATTTAATTTCATGGATTACGGTTAGGTCAGATATGCTTACCTAAATAATTAATATAAACTACTCTTGTAATTCAAAAGGTGGAGCTTAATATGAAACGCTGAACACCATTCAGTTCATAAATTAACACACATGATTGATCATGATATTTCCAAGTGCATTCAAGCCAATGAATCTACAGACACGCTGCCAATAATTTACGATAAATAACTCTAAACTGAAATTAAGTGGTATCAAATAAGGACTGATGCATTTTTCATTTACTCTAATGGCTACATTAATGTCATAAAACCATGTGCCCAATATAATAATAAGCCAAATTGACTATGCTTCAATGGATGGAATCAGATAAATGTGATGGCTCACCCCGAAAGGGGGGACTTTGCAGATGATATCAATTTTGATTTTATCATTTTATCTGTTACAGCATTTTCTAAGCTTTAAAATGACACCTTACTTGTTGAAATTGATCAAGACGATCAAATTTTACAACAGAAAATCTGCTGGAAATTCTTATTATTATCTTTATTTTTTGCCGCCTATTTTCATAAGTTTCTCGAAAAGTGTTCTGTCACAAAGTCCCCCTTTTCGAGGTGAGTCATTACAAATGAAAGAAACCCTACAGAAGACCGGTTACAAAGGAAAACAGTGCTAGATTTAAAAAAAGTATAAATTGAATTTTATTTTTATTTATGTTATTGTTACCTAGGTGATAGTTAAAATCTTTCTGATCAAATTACTACTAATCCACTCAGTCCCGAAAGATTAACACAGGAGACATGCCTGAAACAAGGATCCAAAAGCTGTGGGACACTAAAGCAGACTTTTGGCCTATTAGCATCAACATTTTGGACCTACCCCCCCCCCCTCGTAAAAATCATATTATTTGATCCATTTTGTCATGTAAGTGATGAACACACAGCATTTTTACAAGCACCATACACGTTCAGATACCACAAGAAGAAAAGTGCGCCTCAGTGGCCTCTGATAATTAATTTCTGATTAGGCTATTTTTAGGCGCTAAGGTTTTAAATATATTCCAATCTACCTAAACAGGTGTTCGTGAGGCCTATGTCTCCATTTATCATACAGCGTAATCCTGATGATTACATGATGAGCATGCCTCAAGCCAATGTCTCACTCATCAGACGTACTAATCTAACAAGTTTTCATGGTTAGGTCTATGGCCTCAACAAGGTAATCTGAATTCCTGTAAGCAAAGACTGTAAGCTTGCTTTTACTCATAATCAATCATGCAAGGATTCATTTTGCTATCTCTTCATACCTTGTATTCCATTTCTCTTGAACTGTCCAGATCTATTATCTAAGCTTTGTATTTCATTATTTTCTCTCCTTGCAGTTCAATTACCTCACGTCCATATTAGGAAAAAATAGAAAAATTGCAAACTCAGATTGTATTTATTTCTATTTTTTTCAAATAAATGTTTTAACCACTATTTGACTAGTTGAAAAGTTGTCCACATGGATATGGTAATAGTTGATGTTCTACTATCTACTGTATTTTTTATAACACTGGGGCTGGTTTTCAAATCTCTTTTCCTAATTGATGAAACTTTGAAAATGCACTTCATTTTGTTTTGTTTAGATTACAATATCCATATTTTAAAATCTTTATCTTGTTCCAGAAAGAAAAATCGGATAAACATACCAAAAATGTTGTTTTGTTGTCAGAGTGGCCAGCAGTAGAATAAGAATAACCAGAAGTTCAAGAAGGGTGTGGTGACTTTGTGAAAAGGTTTAAAATGTTTTATTTTTTTGTTTGATGATACTGACTTAACCTAGGTGTAGAAAAAATAAGTGAAGGGAGTATCAGGTGTTTTTTTAGATTTGAGGGTTCTTTTGGATGTTTTCTTTTTTCGTTAGATTTTGTGGATTTGGACAAATTTGCACAAAGGGGGGGGGGGGGACACAACTGCCTTCATCACCCCTCCCCTTATTAGGGGCCTGAATTACAATTCTTGCAATAACACAATGATCGTTTTGTTGCTGCATTTATAAATGATCTTGCCAAGTGCTATAAATTTAAGAAGAAAAAAATAGTCATTGAAACAGTTTCCTCCATTCAATGTCTCCCATATGCTTCCATACCAGCACTCCTATTTCACATTACTTCTAAATTCCTTCATTTTATTTAATCATTTTCATTTACACAACAACTCAAAAACATGTAAATTAACACAGTCGTCACAATCTAATTTAAGGCTGTTCAAATGAAATCGGCTAGCCTTGGGCAATTGAGACACACAAAACCTGATTGCACAAATTGACCTTGATGCGCTTTTCATCAAGAAGAAATAATGCTAACTTCTCACACGAGTCTTTACTGAATTTGAATTTTGGATATTCATGGAATACCACGCAAAAATCTGGTTGCTCAGCTAGCAACAACTACATCATAATTTTTTCAGATATTTTGTGTTTGAATAAACACAGCGTACCAGTATGTACGGATCGAATGCGTTCCAACTTTTCTTGAATTGATATGCCCTAGTTAGTAGAGACTGTAGGTACTTAACCATTCAGGCTTTACTAAACATACAAGAATACACGGCGCCAAATTGCAAAATGAATGACAATGTGGCAAATGAGTCGCACCAACAAGATTTTTAAAATGATACATAGAATTCGACTCTTGAGACCGCCTCGTTTTTAATCGATTGATGGTAATTACTTCAGTATGAAATTCTCATTATCTCTCCACTGGGAATATGACATCAAAGACTTTCTTTATGAATGAGAATTCATTTCGGAAATCACTGAGTACATTAGTGCTAATTATAGCATTAATCCATCTCGGAAAAAATGATTTAAAAGCTTATAATTTATTGCAATCTTTTTAAAACTTGAAGTATGTAAAAATTTTCACCTGCCTTGCCATTTTCCGATTCACTTACATTATATGTATATATTGGAATTTAAGTATCTTTATGCAATGCATTAAATGTCATTGAAATATGAAATGTTAAGTGCACAGATGTCCTCAAACCTTTCACAATTAAAGCTTAATGGTCTTAGCTATGGAAAGCCTTGGCAATGCAATTGAAAAAGGCAGTTAGCTTTCAACTAGAGCACACAACCGTCAAATTAATAAGTAATTGGCTGATGCCTGCCGTAGAGTATAGAGATGTACGTGTCAGTAATTTGGGCTGTGTCTACCCATGCCGATTACATGCCTATGCTAGATATCATGATGAATGGATCCATGCATGCTATTTGGATGTGCACTATTTTGTCACTGTGTGCTCACTCAGTAGAATACGACTCACATTCCATCACAGCTGAGACTCAAAGTTACGATGAAAAGAACCTCCAAATTGGGCTTCTGTGTTCTGTTTCCTTTGCTCTAGGGGAAAACACGCAGGTATTCCATCACATTGCGTAGAAGATGGCAGAATTCAATGCAATTTAATACAACTTTAAAAGGCTTTCAAGGGTATGTGTATTACAAAGGCATTTCAAGTGTAGCATGTAGGGCTTTGGGTGAATAATGCTAAGATTTCAATGAGAATCAATTCAAAGCCAATCGTTTAGTACAGAATACCTTGTAAAGAGGCCTTTTATTCTCATTACCAAAGTATACAAACATTCCAAATGTCAGTCTGTCAAACTGACTATAGAACAAGTTAGTTTGACAACTTACTGATATTTGTAATGAAGAGATTTAACATTTACTGAATAGGTATTGTGACCATTAATTGAAATGAAAAACTTTTTTCTTTTCTGTTTTTTTAGGAGCAGTGACTAGGAAAACAACACTCTTACCCAAAGTAACTTTGTCTAATATAATTTTGCCAAAATCATTTTGCCCAATTTTATTTTGTCCATAAACAGTTTTTCCACACACCATTTTGCCAAACCATGTTTACTTCAAAGTTACTTGATATCATGTACTAACTTGTATTTGCCTTATTTTGCAGCGATTACATTCAGATTCAACCATCCGGTTGCTACAAACAAACATGGCTACGGGTTTTCAGTCATTCTATTTATCTGGGCATTCAATATGACAACCTAAATACATCCAGAATAAAACATAAATGTATCAAAGAAAATGATTTGGTACATGAACACTGTCAACACTACACCCCCTGAAAAAACATTGCCCAAAGCGGCATGCTTTGCAGTGGATAACTATGTAACACATACAACGGTAGCACAAAGTCGCAACATCAAATAAAACTAAGAAATCATTTCAATCCAGTTGTGACATGCACAAAAATGTCTAGTTATGAAATCCACAATAAACCATCAGTCGGTAACACTCCAATTGAATAGTTGATATTTCTTGTTTTTGATATGCATGGAATATTTTCTATTACTTTGCCTGAGTATAATAACATGGGAAATCCCTGGATAAGCAGCAAGTTGTAAGTAAGCACCATATCTCATTTATTTTTCATATTTGTGGGAGGATTGTTTCCGCATTCTCTACTTCCTTTCAAGCTGCGTATTGTTTCTTTATCATCAAATCAAATTGTATATCCCTATTGGCTTGAGCAGGAATAGAAATATTTATCAATTTTATCTCCAGCTCTTCCTTCTAAAACAATCACAAGACTATTCACCTCATCTACATTCATTCCATGGGAATATATTTCTCTGCATTCAAATAAAGTCTCTTTCTCTCTACCATCCCTACTGGATATAAAACAATCATCTTTTATATACACTGCAAATGCCAACAGTGTTTGAATTATTGCTATTTTCTTACAACAGAGGTAGAGTTCTAAAGACAAAAATGGCATTGCATAACTAACTGCAGTCTATACCGTTTACTTGGAAACTCAGCTGGTAGTCTTACCTATTTCTGGACTAGGGATCAATTCAGAGTCAGGGGTTGGGCATGTGACATTAGTCCGGTCCGATGTAAACAGGACTTGGGCGTCTGTAGCAGCAAATTCTCCGCTGGTTTGATCCACAAACACACAGTCATAGGAATGAGATTCACCGTCTAGTCTTGGTAGGTTGGAAATCACCAATGTAATCTGAAAAACAAAACAATCAAATGCAAAGTATTAATCCACGCACATCTTATTCTTGTCATAACTGAACCTGCTATAATGTTATTTAGGTTATAATAAAAATAAATAAATACATCGATTTACTAATGGTATAATCACCCAGAATTTCAATCAGCATAGTGGCAGTCCTACTACAGCACAATATCTTTTGTTGCATCAATATTGCTAACAATAAGAAAAATATGGAAACAGTTTGTGCTGTGAAAATAAGTGGTTTTCCCTAAGCAAAACCAACACATAAGAACTGCATTAGATAAACTAGTGATTCTCAACTAGCGGCACGCACACCAAATTTGGCGCTTTGACAAACTAGTTGGCGCTTTGGCAATCTCTAAAAACAAAGAAATACATAGAAATACACTGAGAAATAGGCAAGTTTTGCGCTTTCCCCTACAATTTTCTCATTTATGTGGTGCATTGTAAGGACTAGTTAAGAACCCCTGTGATACACCAATTTGAAGGAGTTCATCTCACCAAGTATTAAACTACCTTTAATTCTGACATACATCCTACATTACCATTTTAGTTTCACCAAACTTTTTCTCACTTTGGAACTTCAGGCATATAAATCGCTTGTAACTATGCTTAGTAGTACTTTGGAACTTTATATATTATGTAAAGACAATTAGACAAGGTGCCTTAAACTCTATTGATTTTAATAATCAGCATTATTTCACAATTAATCAAGACATTCCTAAACACTTTGGTTTTCTAACAGGAAGTCTAGTATTAAGTCTATCTAAGTATATGCCTGAGTATATGCAACTCCCAGCAATGCCTGCGAGGGACATTTCATGCTTCGGGAAGCAAATACAATTTCTCATGAATTTAGATAATTGGGAATAATCGATGCACAATAAAACAGCACTTGCTGCATTTTATTGAGTTTAA
>JXSR01S009397.1:4291-27858 GCA_000969725.1 Ophiothrix spiculata
AAACTCAAAATTTAAAATTCTATCCAGATTTCAATTGAACAATTCATCCTAAGTTTCATGACTTAGGTTGATTTTAACTTTTATGAAATAGGGCCCAGGTCTCACCTTTTTGGTAACGCGGGTGGTTACCCGGTCAGAATACCCAGTTTCCCCCGGGGGTATTATGATATGAGAAGATAAAATACATATTTTACAAAGTCAAAGTAAAAATAATCATGTAAAAGCATGTGAATTATGAAGAATGAAAATCGCAACGCTGCTAAAATATTTTTATGATTTATGCATGTTGCAAAATTATTTTTTACACTGTCATGGTGAAAGTGGTTGATTCAAGTGTCTAATAATATACTCAGACCAATCTTCCGCACTGAGTTTGAGATAATTTTAAATGTGCAATTGTTTTTCTTTGAAAAATGAGAGAAATATCTCAGTAGCATCAGGTAATTATATTAACAGGTTATTGTAAATTTGACTGCTACACATCATGTACATTGACTACCTCATTTTAATAAATAACTGTCTAAGTCGCTTTGATGGTTACAAACTAAAAGTTGCTTTAAATCATCACGTTATCAAAAGGAAAATATTCAAAAAAAGCAATAATCTACTATCCATATATTGGTAACCTGACAACCTATTACGTATTTTTTTCTAGATTACTACAGGCCTATTTCACTTTTAAATTATGATTACAAAATATGTATGGCAGTATTAGCCAGAAGGGTGCAAGGAATAATCAAAAATATAATAAGTAAAGACCAGTGTGGTTACATAAAGGGTCGTTTCATTGGCAGGAATATAAGATTGATTGAAGATGTCATAAATTATTGTGAACTAAATGAAAACGATGCATCTATTCTGTTTATCGATTTAAAAAAAAGCTTTTGATTCTTTAAATATATCTTTTCTCGAAAAATGTCTAACTAAATTTGGATTTGGTATTCAGTTTTCGAACTGTGTTAAAACTGTATATAAAAATATTGATAGCTGTATATCAGTTAACAATTGGGTATCTAAATCATTTAAACTTGAAAGTGGAATTCGTCAAGGATGCCCTTTATCAGCTCTACTTTTTATCTTAGCCGTTGAATTTATGTCAGTTAATGTAAAACAAAATAATAATATCGACGGTTTTAAGTTCAATAAAGATATTCAATTAGAGACCCAAATCATCCAAATGGCTGATGATACCACTTTATTTGTAAATAACAAGTCTTCAGTCCAAATTGCTTTAAACGAAACTGAAAAATTCAGTGCTGTATCTGGAATAACTGTGAACAAATCAAAAACTGAAGGTATTTATTTAGGGAAAAATAATTGCATTACAAATCTGAATTCAAATATTAAATGGTCAAAGTCATCCGTAAAAAGTTTAGGGATCTACTTTGGAAAGAGTAAAGATAATGTGGAAAATTTAAACTGGAATCCTAAATTGGATAAATTACAAAATACTTTAAATAGATGGAAAGTAAGAAAACTTACATTTTACGGTAAAATAGCCATTATCAAAACCTTTGGTATATCTCAAATTTTGTACAACGCTCAATGTTTTAGAGTACCGGACTATGTGATTTGAAGAGATTGATAAAATAATATACAATTTTTTGTGGGGATCGGGTAAAGAAAAAGTAAAAAGAAACACAACAACCAAAGAAATGATACAGGGTGGACTAAATATGATAAATACAGAAGCGCAAATAAACGTCTTTAAAATTAAGTGGATACAGAATCTATTAGATGATAATGATACTTGTGTTTGGACAGAAAAGGTTAAGAAACTTTTTGATCCCTTTGGAGGGTTGGGCTTTATACTCGAATTATGTTGTACGGAAAATGATGTAAATAAGATATTTAAAGACAAGATACCAGACTTTTATATCGACATGATCAAAGCATGGTTTAAGTTGCAAAAAAATGTTCGTAATCAAACGGAAATTAATGAAAATGAAATCATTTGGGCTAATAATCATATACTATACAACGGAAAGATTTTATTTAATACCAAGTGGATTGCTGCTGGTATCAAACGCTTAAAAGACGTATTAAATAGCAGACGTTTTATTAACCTGGATGAATTATCAACGAAAGTTAAAAGTGCCTCCAATATCTTTGAGCTTCATAAGTTGAAGGCATCAATTCCACGAGACTGCAAAGATAGAATAACAAGTGGTAATCTTGGATCTAAAAACAACGAAACAGTAATGTTTTTGGTAAATAAAAAAATTAAACACATTAGCGATCTCGATACAAAAGTCTTGTGTAAAATGTTTAATATATATAATGTCAATTCCTCATGTATTAAATACTGGGAAAAAGAAAATGTATACTTTGACAATTGGGAAAATATTTTTCGTTTCAAGATCAAAGAAAGAATTCTTAACACTTTCAGTACAATGTTCTTTATAATATGATTTGTTGCAAGACAAATCTCTACACTTGGAGACTTATTGATTCAAATTTATGTTCATTCTGCAATGTTGTTGATGACTATGAACACTTCTTTATAAAATGCAAACAAAACAAAGGTCTATGGGTTCAATTTTCTAACTTCGTTAAAACTGTGAAAAATGAACATTTTAATATATCATTAAAACACATTATTGGTGGGTGGAATATTGAAAAGAAAGAATATTGTCTCATACATATTTTGATCGAATTAGCATCATTCACAATTATAAGTCAAAATGATCTACAATCAAACAAATAAGATCATTTATAAATACTTTACTATTTATGCAAGACATTCAAAAGCTACATGAAATTTTTTCAAATGCAAAAACCAAATGAAAATGTAAAATTAATGAAAATGATTTAAATGATTGTAAGATCTTTTGGAACGTCAGGTAAATTGTGAAGATAATTGCTGTCTATGTTGTGATTTATGCAAATTTATTTTGTTCGATGTGAGTACGCATGGTGGGAGGTTTTACCTTTTGTCAAGCATTCTCACATAGAAATATGTACTCGAAATACATTTTAAAAATTATATGAAGAAAACAATATGTGAACGTTACAAAAATAAAAATAAAGGCATTAGCTTACCTCTATGAGGTAGAAAGATAACAAAAAAAAAGGTATTTTTTAAAATCTTACACAGAAATGTTACCTGCAACACATTTTATTCGCAGGTATTCGCAGCTGTCTTTAATGATGTGGTCCGATTGCTTCAACTTTATTCAAACTTGTTGAGATTTTGTTACATAAATATTGCTCATATTTTTCTCATAACCCATGTGAAATTTCTCGGCTGAGTCATGTTCCGTTTTTGAGTTATAAACGAAAACGTGTCTTATTATGGTAAGCATAACTAATTTTACAAAGTAACGTATAGGCGGCTCTAAAATACAAAATTGCCCATAAAATCAAAACAGATTGACCGAATCAGCTGAAATTTGAAAACTTAAACTTCTCTAGTAGTCATCTTTCATAAAACACTGAAAACTCAATTTTTCAAAATCGGACCAAGCTCCTTTAACCCTTATTCTCCGAAGGGGGAGGGTGGGGGTGGGGGGGGGGGGGGGGAGGGTGTTGCATCCCCCTAAGGGTTTTCCCCCCGCTTCATAAAAACGCAAAAGGTGATGAAAAAAATAAGGGGGTAGCACATCAGGTAGGCATTTCCCTTCTTAATTAGCATAAAATCCGACGACAATCCGTTATTTAGAACGTTTATAGCAATGTTTTTGATTTTGGTGGCCATTTTGCCATAATGCAATTTTGCCTGATTTTCCAATCTGAAAGTACTTTAAACCCTTTCAGTCCTAAATGTGCCGTACGGCACACATTTCTAGTATCATCGGTCTAGTGGCTCTGTGATCTTTTTGATCCCACTACACTTGTTGCAATGTGCTTATTTGGTTTGCTGATAAAATTTCCATTATTTTGATACCAAATTCGACCTATTTATGTTAAAAAAATAGTGAAGTTTCACACTGATAAAAAAATATGTAATAAAAATGGGGACAATTGACAAAAATATGATAATAATGTTCAAAAATATGAACATCAATCATAATTTTTACCAGATAGGGAGTATTTGTACGAGTACCAGTGCAGTTGGAGTTTCAAAAGCTTACTTTATTCAACAATCATCATTTTTGACCAGAATTTTTTCAAGGTAATGGCTTTTAGGACTTCAAACAAGTGTAATACTATAGTGAAAATACCAAGACCGTTGCCATGGCAACCGGATTGCGCGAAATAACATCCGTAATTAGGTGACTTTGTACGAAATATCATAGTTTTATTCAAATTTACAAATAATAAGTTAACTCTAGTCTAACAGATACTATTTCACCACGTGTAATAATTTTATATAGAAAGGTGAATAACGCGCATATTTTACGCCCAACAATTTTCGTCGTATTTGCATTTATTCCACAACCGAATGTCGTACATACCTGATATTGGTATCAAAATGTAGGTTTTTGAATTCCCCCTCTGCTCAAAATAATCTCATTACCTCCAAAACTATTGTTAAGGAATAACGTTATACCTAGAAATCCTGAAAATTTACGTGTGTCATTTTTTGATATGTGTACTTTCCGTTGCCATGGCAACTGCATACAACGAATTTTGCGTCATTGTTTTGGTCATACTATCAGGAGTAATAAAATGTATGGTTATATGTGTCTATCTAAAAGTAAAAAATGCTGTAAGCCTGTATCTAAATGTAGGTGAAAAATCACTTTTGTCTAAAAAATAGCTTTAGGACTGAAAGGGTTATGACGTCATAATTACGTAACGCCTTAGCCGATTTTAATGATCTTGATATCGTTGGATAGCAGAGGGTCCTACCTATCTATTAATAGCAAAATCAAGTTCATAAGGAGGTTTCGTTCTAAATTATAAGGGGGGGGGTTGCAACAACAACAACCCCCTCCCCCCTTTCGGAGAACGTGTGACAAAATATAGCCCAGGAGAACAAGGGTTAAGTGTATGCATACTTTGACGTTAAAAATACGAAAATATCACTCTACCATACTGACTTCTGATAATTACGATTATGAGAATTAAGGGCAGAACTATTTAAGGGACCTCTTTTTTTATTCTCCTGCTCTATGAGCTTGATGGGATTACTCCTGATTTTAATATATGATATGAAAAAAACATTATCACAGAAAAATTACAAAATTTTCACTAGGTAAGTCAGTAATTTTATTGCAATTTTTACAGTTACGTTACACATCTTTTGGTAGAAAAATGAGATCGATCACGTCGTTTTCAGGTAGTGAACTTAAGCATAAAACAGGTTATTAGGTTGTCAATGGGAAATGAAATGAGATAAAATCATTTCAATTCATCATCATCATGATATTTTCATTCGAGGCTTAATTTGATTATTATCATACTCTATATGATTCACGTATTTGATATTCAATGGTCTCTGAAGTTGAACATGTTTTCATAACGTTGAGCTCTTGTGAAGAAAATTAAGAAACCGTGATTCTAGAATATTCGATTACATAAGTACATGTTTTTCTTATGTGAACAGAGGTTTCCATTTGAATAAAATTTGTAAAAGTATATATAAAACCCTAGTAAAGTTGAAGAAAAATAAACACACAGATAGGTCATGTTTTCGCACATTTTGTCCAAGCATAGGATTAATGTATTATTGGAAAGAAGAAACAAAAGAACTCCTTTAAAACTATATTTAAAAAAAATAAGAGCATTTTATTTCAGTTTTTTAAAAACACTGATTGACGAAAGCTATGAATATAAAATACTGAGTAACCAAATTGTACCATAACAGATTGAGTTCTTTGTAAAAAGTGAATTGAATAAGTATATCTCTCAGGATATGCAACTACTTTCATTTTAGATTACAGTATTTATCAATCTTTGTACCTATAGCTTAAAGTGCTTTTACCGAAAAGCTGAAAAGTATAGGAATTAAACCCTCCATTTATAAAGGTATATTAAAAGTAGGTTGACCCATTGATTGCCTGTCTGTCTCGGTTTTTCTTAAAGCAATAAACCTCATCTGATCATCAAACCATGTATTTAGGAACGTTGATGACGTTGCGATTAGTTATTGTTGCTGTTGTCTATTGTTGATTTAATGTTGAGAACGGACCTTTCTGCATAGAGTTAGATAGATTTTCTTATTTTTGCACGTCCCCCGATTTATCTATTTTCTTATCATTTTTATAAAATCATAGAAGACAAGTGTTCGATTACAAAATTCTACTTTCTAAAATCATGAAATATACTAGTAACCCTTTAAACTAAGTGGCAGTAGGAACATTAAAAAATAAAGCGACAAAAGGACAATCTAACCGTAAATCGCTGTGAATATCTGAAGATACAGCACTCTCCGTTTGATTTTTTTTATTTTTATTATGAGTGCAGTGCGATGATAGCACTGCAATTTAATTATTGTGAAATCTAGAAAGTTCATTGTGTAGGTACACCGTTTGATTGTATTCAATCCTGCAATTAGGTCCATTGACAACAATGCCCTACTTACTGTTAGGGTCAAATCATAGTCGGCCTCCAAACAAAATTTTTCCTACCAAACATTTGGTCGTGACGTCAAAATGACGAGTGCAACAAACAAAATAACTTCAACACCGAGTTGAGACCAAATAAAACTTCGCGCTAGATTGCATATGTTATTGAATTGCCATATACATTGGACCAAATGTTTGTTACCCGTTCATAGTTTAAATTCGATGGCAAATACTTGGTGACGTCACGACCAAATGTTTGGTAGGACAAATTTTGTTTGGAGGCCGACTATGATTTTGCCCTTCGCTATACGAGTTTGATTAAATGCGCTTCATATTCAACTGGAAGTTATAAGGTGTAACCTTCTTTTAAGTGACTTATTGTTCATTTCATACATTTTATACAAATCAAAAGAAGACATCAGGACCTTCCCATCATGCCTTGCTTCCAATGAGATTCTTTGTATGGGTTGTGATGACAGGGTTTAGTGATAAAACACATCTAAAATCCAAAATTGGGATGAGGTCTACTGATTGTGCTATGTTTCATCCATAAACCCTCTCATTAAAGCCTATACAAAAATCCCATTGGAAGCAAGGCATGATGCAAAGGTTCTGATATCTACTTTTAGAAAAATCTCATTATCGTATAGATGTGACATGTATTTTAATTTTTGTTTTATGATTATATAAATACAGGTTAGGTTCACCGATAACTTAAAGTGTTCCTACTGACTGATCCTTAGACTAGACCCGATTTGATTAATTTACTGCCGCTGTAAAGTGTGCTTATACAGTGTGTGTCAATAAAAATGTAAGATTGGAAAACAAAAATATTAAAAGTATACGCGAGCGCTTTTTATCATCAAATCATCATGGATATTTAAATTAGAGCTTATTCCCTTCCGCTTATGCTTTTTATTTCATTCAATTTGTACAATCCTGTCCGGAGATACGGCACATTGAAAATGAAGCACAAATTTCAATCTGGTTTGATTTGTGAAAATCATAATTATGAAGTCTGTTATTTCAGCTATAGGGTGATATGCATCTCAGAAATGAGCACTTTCGTTTTACACTTTGTATAGCTTAAAAAGGATTGTTCATTAATTACTTTCATTGGAAACCAAACAGGTTCATTAACAAAACCAAACAGGTTCATTTAATTACTTTCATTGAAAACCAAACAGGTGATCAATTTGAAGAAATACTTATAATCAATGATGAATACTTTAAGCTGTGGTATTTCAATCGGCATCAGCTCTTAAGCAAACACAAAAGTCAAGGGCTTTTGTATTGTGACCCCTTATTGTAAAACCAAAATGAGTTTCTAAAAACATGCGACTAAAAGGGAATACTGAGTTGCAATCGTAACTTTGAGAAAAAAAAAAACACTTCGTATAAAATATACTTGAAAGTTAGGCTCACATTAACATTGCAAGGTCACATTATGTCAAACATTCAACATTCCGGTTTCGGGAGACTTTGAACATGACATTTTGGAGAGTCAGCAAAAAAAAAATGTTATTTCTTGCAGCTGTAAAGGTTTTCTGCCTTTTTTAATTGATTGATTGAATACTTTTAATTGGCTTTTGGTGTATCACTCATTTAACTCCGATCTAACTAAGTGATTTTTTTTTTCATCTGGAGCTGACGCTTCTTTGCTTTTAATGCCTTTACTGCAGCCTACTTTGATATTGATTTAACGGTATTGACATCATAACATGTAGCCTAATTCTCTCAGAAACAAATCGGACAAAATCTTGCGTTTTTATTGGCACACACTGTAATTCGTTTGTCAATGTATAAAAGCACAATGCAAATGTCAAATCTACTAAACGACTTATAACAGTAATCTCCTACACACACATTTCTTTTTAAAACTTGACTTCGGGAAACCGCGTGACGTACAATAAGGTGTCATTTAAATCCTAATAACGTGGTCTTTGGAAAAAAATAAAAGAGTGAAAATTTGGTTTGAGATGAATGAACGTTCACAAGTGATTGTTGATAGGAGAGTATACAACATGCAACATAATATGCTAAAATGTTTAATGCTAGCAGCCAAGTTCAAAACAAACCAGAAGACGAGTTAATCTGGATTGAATGATTGATTGAGGCCCTGCTTTGCGGCAAATCAATAAGCCTGCGTTCACGTTTAGACCTACTTCACGTAACTAATTATAATGAAAGAATTTTATTAAGTCACGAAATTGCATTTGGGCCTACTAATCTATTTCTTATCTAGCAACCAAATGATTAGAATTACATTTCTATATTAGGTCAAACATTATAGCTTCAAAATTATTTAGTTTTCATTTTGACTTATTGCTTCACTATTATAAACAACGATGATAATCCCGAGTATTAGAACAACACAATAAAAACATTGTAGAAGGCTCCATATTTTTTTCCCCATTAATATCGTAGAAAATACTGAATAAGAGGCGCAGGAGATAATGTTAGCTGTATATTATACTTCTATAAAGGTACCAAATATCCCACAAATTTAATTGTGTCCCGCCGCGGCAAAAGGGACCAGTTGTCGGCTCCATGTTGCTCATTGTAGCATATCTGATGCATACAAATAGCATACATCAGATATGCTACAAGGAGCAACATGTACGAGCCGACAACTGGTCCCTTTTGCCGCGGCGGTCCACATATAGGAAAACGATCGTACTATAGCAGTTGGAAAACTTTAGAAAAAATAAAACTCTCTTCGTCTAGATAGCTGTAAAATTTTAATATCACAATTGACAAAGATAGGTATCGACTTTAGAAACGTATATATTTATGCAAAATTCAACCAAATGCATTGCAACCATGCTTGTTTAGTGTTGATTTAAAGGTACGTGGTCTGTTTTTTCAACTTTTGTTTTTTGCTGTCATATGAAAGATCACCACTAAAGATGTTTCAATTTCAATTTTTAGTGTAATCGGAACAACCGTTTTGATTTTATGAGCAATTTTGTTTCTTCCATTAGCCTATTCTTTACTGTGTAAATAATATTATGGTTACCATAATGCTAATCATTTTAACACATTTTCACTTATATCTCTGAAACACGACATGTTTCAGATGTAAAATTTTACATGGGCAATGAGAAAAATATGAGGAATATTTTGGTACCAAAATCTCAGAAGGTTTGAAAAAATGTTGACCCAATCGGACAGGGTCCTTTAATGCTCATTTCCCCCCTATTTTTTCGCTGATTTTATCAAGTCTCAAGATATTAACAATAGTTATTTATAAACATAGAAACAATCTTTTTCTTACAAATTAAAAAAATTGTTGCCAAGTCTGAATTTTTCAACCTTTGCACCACAGATTGATTGATAGGTTCAGTACTACTTCTCATTCTTGAATGCATGGACTAAGTGGCGTAACAGTCCCCCCCCCCCATTTTTACCTAAAATTGTTATAAAATGTTGGACTTCGTGCGGAGCGCGAAAATGTTTGCAAAACTATGGCAAATTGCAAATTTTATTTTAAAAATTGACATAACAGCTTAAAATCCGCGCGAAACGCGAATTTTTTTTGACATTTTACATCTTAATTATCAAAAAAAAAGTGGTGGTATTGGTGTGTGGCTCCTTTCCTTTGTTATCTTTTTTTCTTTCCCTTTTCTCTTTCTTTTCCTTCTTCTTTTTCCCCTCTTCTTCCTCTTTTTTCCTTTTCCCCTTCTTTTCCCTTCTTTCTTTTCTCTTTTTCTTCCTCTTTCTCTCCCTTTCCCTTCTTTTTCCTTCTTTCCCTCCCCTTTATTTTTCCCCTGGGTCCGTGAAATTTGTGGGAGGGGGGGGGGAAACTTGCCCCCCCCCCACCCCTGTCCCCCCCGGTTGTTACGCCAGTGCATGCAAATTACTAATTTGCATAATGCTAATTAAGTTAAGGGTTCGATAATTTTTTATAATTGTACCATAATGTTGGTAAAAATAAAGTCGGATTCTTTACAATCAGTGGAACAGGGTTGCCTATTAAAATTACATCTAAAGTTAGGAGAACTGAACATAGGTACAATGATATAAAGCTATAACGATACACACTAGCATACGAGACCAGAACTGATGCACCGTATTTCTAATAAATAAACAGATAAAGGAATGACTAACTAACTAACTAACTAACTAACTTACTAACTAACTAACTAACTAACTAACTAACTAACTAACTAACTAACTAACTGGATTCGCGATGGCGTTCCGATTGTCAGTTCGTGTCTGAAATTTATTTGAAAGAATGGCTCCTCATCTGATATGTTAAAATATTCAAAATGAGAACATTTTACCCCGAAATTCAAAATTAGTCATTCGATTCACTTGAGCCACAGTGTGTCGGTACACGGACAAAATGACTCACTTTTCACAGTTTTTGTTTTTGAGTCATTCTGTCCGTGTATTGACACACTATGCCTGAATGATGAGTCAAATGACTTACTTATTTTTTTTTCTGTGTAGTGTCCAGATTTGTGAATTAATTATTCCATCTTCCGTTACACCTAAACCTGCTCAGTCTTTTCTTATAATGCTAATTTATCCTAAAGGTGTAGGTTCCTATTTGAACATATAATCTACTTATGTTATGTTTTAGGGGTGATTTTACCCTCAGTTTTCTTCTTGTGTACTTTACAGAAGCAAAACAAAGTATGCAACCCTGGGGATGAGGTTGTTATGAAAATACCAATTAACTTTTTTTATTTGGAATTTGGAAGTTAAATTTTGAGCTTCCATTTGACATCAAAAAATGCAATTCTTCCGGTTGAGCCATGGGGATGAGAATGTGGTCGGAACCTACACCTTTAAAATGTAATTATCTCTTTTTGACATTTAAATACACGCAAAAATTATCCTGTTGGACGTTAGTATTTTCATACTCTTTAGATTATTTTCACTGACATTTTCATAAAACGTTTAAAGGCGATGGGTATCAGAATAATAAGAACATACTGACTAATGTATTATATCAGTATAGCGGATTAAATTGATAAACCAAGCAAGCATTATGTAAAACTGTGCATTCGTACACTCTTACTATGAAAGAGTGAAAAATCACTCGAAAAGAGTGAAAAATCACTCTAAAAGAGTGAAATATCACTCTTAGAAAGAGCCATATGAGTGACCAATCTTTTAGAATGAAGTTCACTCTCAAGAAAGAGTGATAGCAATTCACTCTAGGAACCGTTTATTATTATGAATAGTTCACTCTAAATGATCTGGGAGGGATAAGAATAAATCTTCAAAAGAATGAAAGTTCACTCAATAATCTAGTCGTTTTATTGTGCAAATATTTTTCGGTGAGTAGATGCTAGACAATAAACTTGCTTAATACATTTGCCAAGTATTAAGTAAGCTTACACCGACAAGTTCCATCTATCGATATCCAGTTTTTGCATGATTAGCGTCACTGTTGGGTATTTATTGTCTGGCATCTACTCACCGATAAATAGTTGGATAAATAGTTGCACAATTTCCTCTGAAATTCCTTTGTCTGTCACTCCTCCACAGTCTCCAGCTCAACCACCGCTATTTTTTACAGTGAGCGCTGACGATTTTTCGTAGTTACCACAGCGCGAGTATCCGCGTTCCTAATTGGCTAGAAAGAGCGTTGTTTTCGAGCCACTCTCCTGCGAGTGAACGTCACTCTGGTACAAGAGTGAATTACCACAAAGTATTTTCACTCTTAAAGAGCTAAAACGATTAGAGTTAAAACAAATTCACTCAAAATGTCGAGTGATTTTTCACTCTTTCGCATTTAGAGTTTAAATAGTGAGTGATAAGTGTGATCGTATAGCTTTGAACGTACCGTGTTTAGAAAATTACGTGATAGTTCAATTTATGTTTCATCGTCACTCTTGTTTCGACCAATTTTAATTCAATATTTTTTTTCATCGTAGAAACACTGATGTTGATATATTGTCAGTGTTGCATGAAAAGGAAATAAATAAAAAAAAAACATGACAAAATACCTGTCTATATCGTTTGAGGAATACTTTTGACAAATTACAGACTGTCTAAAGTATGCCTGAAAATAGCACAACCGATTTATAGAAGTACTTTAATTGAATAAAAATGGGTATGACATGGATAAATTTCTTTGGTGCATGCTTATACATGCTGTTATACAAACCTAAAACAACTTGAAAACAACTGAAAAATGCGCCCCTTATAAAATCGTGACTGATATATAATAATTTCAAAACATTGCCTTTTCGAGCAAAAACAACATGCTTGTAATCATAATTTTTATTCATGTATTTGATTTGCGATGCATTTTAGTTTCCATTTTCAACTGTTTAAAAAGTACAACATAGTAAACGTAATACATGAGGTATCATGTGATGGGAAATAACTTGGCTGACAATCCATGATGGATGACGTGTCTTGTAGTTTGCAAATTAATGTTGAATTCCATATTTCGCATTACGAATCAAGCTGATGTGCTGCTCTGTGTGAAAATTAGAAAATGAAAAATCTTTCTTATAAAGCTGCTACTTAATTTATGTGTGATTTGTTATTACCGCGTCATTCAGTTTTTTACCTAATTAAGTCAGTTTTCTTATTTTTGATGATATCGATTGTGTTGTTGTATTATTTGTTTTTACAATTTCATTTGTTTGTTTGCCTTTGTTTCTAGAAATCGTATCAAAATTTTGACTGGACTATGTGTTTAGGTGTATATGGAGAAAGATAAAACGACACAAGCTGAGTGATATTTGTTGTCAATGTGCTAATCATTCCCATGCCTTTGTGTGGTTGGTAGGCTTAGTGTTGCGATGAATGTTGTTCAGAGAAATGATTCATCTAATATGATATTGACTGTGTGTGAACCCAGAAATACTCT
The DNA here is from genome assembly GCA_000969725.1 of Ophiothrix spiculata. Taxonomy (NCBI): domain Eukaryota; kingdom Metazoa; phylum Echinodermata; class Ophiuroidea; order Amphilepidida; family Ophiotrichidae; genus Ophiothrix; species Ophiothrix spiculata. The sequence continues at coordinate 17,582 of JXSR01S009397.1, forward strand.
CAAGTATGATAACCCTAGGTCGAGAGAGTAAATTCAAAAACAACTTCAAATTGTCAATTATGTGAATGAAGATCAAGTAGGTTGAACACTGTACAACCTGCTATAAAATATCATCCATTTGCTGGTTGACAAATGAACTTCACTAATAACTTCAAGTTGTTAATGCAACTGACTATGATTACCTTGGGTTGACAAATGAACTACATTAACATCCCCGGGTTGTCAATTATGTGAGTAAAAATAACCAAGGGTGTACATTGTACATCCTTCTCTAAAACAACTGAGAGTAAATTATGATCTACCTGGTTTTCAATACTAGTAATAGTATGTTCTACGTATAGGAACCTAAGTGGAAGACAACCCAGAGTTGGTCAACCTGGGGTTGCCTACCCTTGGGTTGACAACCATGTGGGTATTTCCACCGCTGCATATATATATATATAGTCTTACATAATACTGACTACATGAACTCATTTTGTGAAAGTATATCGCCTTTCCAAAAATTGTTTGATACTTTGATAATATGTCGGTTATATAAAGGTCTTAAATATATTAATATGCACACCCTGCTTTCGACAATGTTTCAGATGATCTCAGAAGTCACGATAACGTTATATGCAATGTGTCACTGATTGAACAGTGAATCATTTACTTCAAAAGTTGCACTTTCTGAAGCATGATAAAGTGTTCAAATATCAAAAATGAATCAAAATGTATTTCATCGCACTTATCGCAAAACCATAGAAAATAACTGTTTAAGTAGTTACGTTACCTACTTATGTCAAAGCAAATCACCCAATCTGTTGTCTGAGTTTGGAGGAACAAATGTATGTTTTAATTTGCACAATTTTATGATCATCATAAATATCGGCCTACAAGCTTTCAAAAAGATATCACTTCCATCGTCAATAAGTACGATGTAGATTCTATACTGTAAAAATGAGGAGTAAAGACGTGATTACCATTCAAAAATGAGTAAAAAGCTAACTCAAAATGAAGTAAATTTTAAACCGATTAGATTGAATTTACTCTATTGTGAGTCTGATACGTTTATGAAGATTTTGATTGTGAGTCTGATATTAAATGTATGTAGTACTGGTAAAACACAACTTAAGAATTCTGTTCCACAAAAGTCAAATCGCATTTATTTTTTATTTTATACAAAAGAATATCAAACATGTTCTGTATATCTGTAAAGATAGAAATGCTCACGTCAAGAGAACAAAATTACGTTAAGAGAAAAATGTTTGACATAAGCTTTTCACAAATGTGAATAAAATATGTCAACTGCTACACCTCACTCGAAGTGTGAATATCACGAAACATGTGTATGGGATTGACCAAATGATGTGGTGAGTTCAATAGAAACAGATTTTCAACTTGATTTGATACATTACCATAGTTTCAAATCTGTTGTAAAATATCAAATTAAAGTCCAATAATACATTCATGTCCCTCATGAATAACATTGTCATAACCACTAGGTCACTAGAATTTATTTCAAATTATTCCTCATGTTTCTTTTTGGGTCCCTTTAACCACTGAAAATTAATCAAAGAAACTTAGTCACTCTATATTTAGCTTTTAGCAACAAAAAAAAGGAAAAAAAGGAATGGTCTTGGAATTTGCACTCTTTATCCAGGTATGTGTTGAAAGTAGGTTGACTCATTGATTGTCTGTCTGGGGTGGTTTCCCTTTGAGCAATAATCATCGTATGATCACCATGCGATGTATTCAGGGACATTCGGTTTTTCGATTGGCTATTGATTGTGCTATGGCTATCGGTTATTGTTGATCTCCTGCTGAAAAAATGGAACATTGCTGTGTTTAGTTAGAATTTTACGTTACACTTCTCCCACGCTAAATATGTTAAGAGACAGAGGTAGACTATCGAATTTCAAAGAAACCTCCCGCACAACTTATATTTTTAGTATTTTATCTTTTTTCAAAAGTCTGTTTTATTCGCATTAACCGCTGCATCATAGACAATTTAACGGTCTATAGTAGAAAGTTGGTAAATGTTTCCAAGACGAGAGAAACTGCCTCGCCCTTTAGCAAGGCTAGCAATTTAAGTTTTATGACTTTTAGAATACATAGTAGGTAGACAGTCTTATTGCAAGTCTGTTTCAAGAAGTTTTATAATAAATTTTTATTGTTTTGTGTGCTGTACAAGTTTCTTGCAAAAAGTACATTTCACTAAGAATTCCGTTAAGGAGCACATGATACTGTCGATAACACGTATTCCTTGTTTCTGTTTATTTGAGCAAAATTGATATTTACAGAAAACAATTGTAAACAAACACACACACCTGAGGATAACAATGATATATCATTTGTGAAACATTTTATTAATTCTCCTTTACTCTTAGTTTCAAAATGACAGTGAAAGTACAGCAAACTCAGTGCTTTATTACATGCTTGCTATGTTCATTTATGCAGCCACTAACTTAAATCTTTTACAATCATGACTATAAGAATAGAAATATGCTTATGATCAATTGCAATTCAACATCACGGAGAATTGCATTTGATCAGGATGCACAGCACATAAAACTCTGTTTGATCTTCTGCAGTATTTGAAATTCAGGTTGAAGGTAAATTGAACCATATAGACATATTAAAATGGAGGATGTCACTTGATCTTCTTTGATCTACATAAAACTTGTAGTAATGACTTCCTTGAAACTTGTAGCAATGACTTTAAAATACAAATAGCTTTTAAAACTTGCACAAGAGATGTTTACCGTTTTGTTAACGTAACATCTTGCTGCAAAATACCTAAATTTGTTGTTGGTGTTTAACCATTTTAGCTTGGATGATTTATATCCGTTGGAGTACTCCAACTGTGTGAAGAATTTAGGCGCCAAATCAATTTAAAAGCAGGGTATTTGGAGGTACTTATGGAAATATTCTATGCCACTGCTAAATCTTGACTGCTTTTTGTAATCTTGGTATCGTTTGATAGGGAAGAACCATACCTATCAAAACTGTAGGTATGCAATAACCACCTCGCTGACGTATTACAAAAATAGTCTTGGTAGACGAGGGCTAACTTCATAAAACAATTTCTAACATTTTTAATTTTTTAACTTTAATTTTTATATCCTAAGAACAAATCGCGGTAATAAGGACTCAAGGACGTGTAGAGTTTCTATTAAAATATCATTCAACCACCAGGAAACTGTTTGACAGTGGATTTTTTGAAATCTCAACAAATTCATGTCACCTGCAACACCTTTCAGTCGAAGTGTGAATATCACGTAACATTTGTGGTTCCTCAATGCTTGAATATCATATGACGTTTGTGTGGGGCTGACGTTAAGAATTATGCATAGTTTTATGTTCAAATATATTTCTACGATTATATCACATTGCTATTGAAACATATTGAATAGTCTCTTTCATTCTATGCAATTGTTTGCGTTTCTTTGCAGAACTAGAACAAAATAGCTTCTCTTTTCCCCCGCTGAATACATAAATTGTGTGTTTCCATGTAATGCATTCTTTTATACCTGTATACCACGCGAGTCAAAAAAACTGCAATAATTAGATGGAAGCCATATTGTAAGAACAAAAGTAATTTCGAACAAATAATATTAATTTCTAAATAGATCATGAATAAAGCTTTCAAAGGGTGAAAGAATGGTGCAAATTGGTAAAGGCATTGCGAAGATATCCTTATTTGAATATTATGGTATGAAAACAGTACTGTCCAAATGGGCATGCCTCGTCAAATGACAGTTCATAACGAGTAAGTACCAATATTGAATTGAATTTCGTTCATGCACCTCTTGAATAATAACACCAACCGATTACCTTGCTCCAGTGAAAATTTCCTCTTAATCTATTAATTTACATATAAAAGATAATTTAGTCGGTCTTTCCAAGTGCAAAATGACACTTTTTGAGTTCTGTCTTAGAAGGGAGAGCTTATCAATCAGTCACTGTTTAAAATGCCTCAAGATCAGTTCACAAACGAGCAACGTGCTCTTATTGCTGGGGTTTATTTAACCACCAAATCTCATGCAGAAGTGAAACGGAGATTTCGGGGTTCATTCTCCCAATCGGGTGTACTATGTGCATCCACCATCTATGAATTCAGGCGAAATTCAAAAGAACAAGAACAGTCCATAAACTAAATAAAGAGAGATCTTGAAGACCGCCAACGGCAAGAAGCAGGAGAAATGTCGATGAGTTCGTCAGGTAAGGGATCCCGAAGTGAGCTCGCAAAGAAAACCTCTACCACATGTGTCCCAGTCTACTTTCAACCGAATATTGAATATTCAGGGCCACCAAGCTCAAACGGCCCTTTTCAACGTACCCAAACCAAGGAGAAAAGAGTATGTCATAATTGTGTCCTACGTATTGAATAAAACATATGCACGACAGTTGGACATAACTGTTTTATGCCTTCCTATTCAAATAAGTGTATCTCCATGACGCCTTTATCAATTTTCCTCATTTTTTCACCATTTTAAAGGTAAATCTGTGATCTATTTAGATATATACATTTCATGTTCATGGCATTTCTTGTTCTTGAAATATGGCTTTTATTTAACTATTGCAGTTTTTTTGACTCACTTGGTATATACGGGAATACTTTCATAGCTTGTTATGGAAGGATACACCCTAAAATGTGTATTAACTACCATTTTATACCTTTTGCACCCGTCTTGCTTGTCTAAATATATTAATAGAACTTAAATAAGGGTTTCCATTCTCCGGCCAACAATAAAAACCAAGTCCATTGACCTGAGAAACATTCTGCCTCAATTGATAATACTCTGTCATGCTATTGATGTAAGATATTCATACCTTGTCATTTAATTTGAGACAGTGCTTAATCATAAAGAACTGACCTTTTTAACATTACCTTTTAAACTCTTCAAACTCTTGTTAAAGGGTAGTATTCAATCATGATGTACTTCTCCAGGGATCAACGGGAGGTATTATTGCTGCATATACTTATTTGATTATAAAAAACCATAGGTTACACTTTTGAGTTGTGTAACTTTATTTTGATACAGTACCTTAGTTTTAAATCTGAGTGAGGTGTGTCACTTTGACAAAATGGTCCCATTCAATGGCAATACTCCATTCATATATTGCAAGAACTGCACAATTATACTAATAGATACAATACTTCACATTGATGATAAATATGTTGTAAAATATAAAAAACAATAATACATTCACGTTTCTGAAGAAAAATGTTGTCACAACCCTTAACCTTTGATATACGGAGCGATTTTCACAAACATGTGATAGGGGGGGGGGGTGTTGTTACAACCCCCATAATTTTTTATAGCGAGTCCCCCAGAACCCCATATGTGGTACCAATGGATAGGATTCCATTGATACCAAATTAAAGTTCATCCGTTACTGTATGACGTCACTATAACGTCATAATTACCCAAATGTGAAAAATTGATATTTGTATGGAAAATATAGGTAAAAATCAAAATTTTCTAAAATATCGCAGTAATATCCGATTTTCATTTTGTTTTCTAAATACTGTAGAAAATTACTAGTTTTGCCAAAATACCAAGTTTGAAATGAATATCTGCTATATCATCACCAAACTATTATTAATACATCACCTATCATTAATTTTTGGGCATGGATAGGTATATTTGTCTTTCATTAAAACGTGTGTGAAAAATGATTCTTGTAGGATTTCAACTTTTGGCATGACGACTTTGGAAAGATTGGTAATTTTTCACAATTTTGTGTACAAGTCAATGGACTTTTCTTCCACCGTCTTTTCCTCCATCGCCTCCCCCGTTGACTTGGCTCACATTTTGAGCCATAGATTTCATAATATTTATTCAATTGTCTTGGTAATTTTTGCATTTGAAAAACAATTAAATTGCCCAGATAACCATACCAAGTTTGCTGCAAGTTTACCTCTTGAATAAAATTACATTAAACTACGAAGAATGACTTTTTATGTTACATCTCCCCCATATGTGCATGACCAATTCATGACCTATGATCAGATATAAAAATCAAAGTTAAAAAATTAAACATGTTAGATATAGTAGAAAATGTTTTATGAAGTTAGCTCTCGTCTACCAAGATTGTTTTTGTAATACGTCTGCGAGGGGGTTATTGCACCCTTACAGTTTTTGATAGGTATGGTCCTAAGATCGAAAGAAAGTAATTATGATGTCATAAGGTACTTCCGGATTGGATATAATTAGGATTTTGGTCAAAAAACTTAAAAAACACATTTCTGAAATCACAGAGTTACACCACCACCTTCCCCCTGACCTCCGAACTTTGAATGGACACTGTATCCCCCTAATAGAAGGTGGTAGGGTCGAAATTTTTAGCGGCAGAAAAAAATCATTAGGGGGGATGGTGGTTGATGCAGCCCATCCCTCCCTCCTTTGAACTAAAGTTAATTAGGTCAATAGAATTATTCGATGTATTCGCCATGATTCCTGTTGGATCCCTTTAAACATTAAAACTTAACCACATAAACCTAGTTAATTTGTATAGTTTGCTTTTAGCAGAAAAACGACTGGTCTTGGAAATTGCACTCTTTATCCAGGTATTTATTGAAAGTAGGTTGACTCATTGATTGTCTGTCTGAGGCGTTTTCCCTTTGAGCAATAATCATCGTATGATCACCATGCGATTTCAGGGACATCGATGTCGGTTTTCCGATTGGCTATTGATTGTGCTATGGCTGTCGGTTATTGTTAATCTCCTGCTAAAAAAATGGAACATTTCTGTTCAGTTAATAGAATTTTACGTTACACTTCTCCCACGCTAAATATGTTTTTACTTTTTAAAACATTGGTTAGAAAAAAGTTGTTTTTATCACAAAACACAATACTTTAAGAGACAGAGGTAGACTATCGAATTTCAAAGAAAACCTCTCGCACAACTTATATTTTTAGTATTTCATCTTTTTTCAATAGTCCGTATTATTCACATAAACTGCTGCATCATAGACAATTTAAGGGTCTATATGTTCTACTGTAGAAAATAGGTAAATGTTTCAAAGACGAGTGAAACTGCCTCGCACTTTATTAGCAAGGCCAGCAATTTAAGTGTTCTGACTTCCAGAATACATAGTAGGTAGACAGTCTTATTGCAAGTCTCTTTTTAGAAGTTTTATAAGAAATCGTTATTGTTTTGTTTGCTGTTCAAGTTTCTTGCAAAAGTACATTTCACTAAGGATTCCGTTAAGGAGCACATGATACTGTCGATAACACGTATTCCTTGTCTCTGTTTATTTGAGCAAAATTGATATATACAGAAAAACAATTGTAAACAAACCATGCGATAATCAGGTATAATAACGCACAACTGAGGATATCAATGATATATCATTGTTAAACATTTTATTAGTTCTCTTTTACTTTCTTAGTTTCAAAATGACGGTGAAAGTACAGCAAACTCAGTGCTTTATTACATGTTTGCTTTGTTCTTTATGCAGACATTAACTTGAATCTTTTACAATCATGACTATCAGAAAAGAAATATTTTTTGATCAATTGTAATTCAACATCACGGAGAATTGCATTTAATCAGATTATAAACTAGAACAGCGCAGCACAAATTTGAAATTCAGGTTGAAACTACATTGAACCAAAGTATTAAAATGGAGGATGTCACTTGATCTTGCTTTGATCTACATAAACACTTGAAGTAATGACTTCTTTAAAACTTGTAGTAATGACTTTAAAATGAAAATAGTTTTTAAATAACTCCTTGCCGCAAAATACCTTTGTTGTTGGGTGTTTTAAAATTTAGCTTGAATGATTTATATCCGTTGGAGTACCCCAACCGTGTGAAGAATTTAGGCGCCAAATTAATTTAGAAGCAGTGTATTTGGAGATTAGGTACTTATGGGAATATCTTATGCCACTGCTAAATCTCACATTTGTTGTCAGGCCCGTAGCCAGGATTTTTTCAAGGGGGTGCGGATTTTAAAAAAGCGGACCTTTTGGAGGAAATTTTTTCGTTTTGGTCGGCCCAAAACTAATTTATGTGGTTTTGACAAAGTGACAAGCAAAAAAAAAATTAAAAAAAAAAAGGTTTTCAGTAGTTTTTCAAGCATTTTGTTTAGTATTTTGGTAAAAAAGGCCTTCCATTTACATGTTTTGGTGCTTTATGTCCTCTTCTTTTGGTGGGTATTTAGGAAATTTTTGTGGACTTTTTTTTGTACATTGTCAAATTTTTTTAGGGGGGGGAACAGGGCATGGCATCCATGAATTGTTTGAAATGTGTGCAAGTTGAAACAAATTTGTAGCATTCCGAGTCATTATTGATATATTACTTTTTTCAAACATCGACTTCTGGAGCAAAAGCAACATGATTGAAAATATCTATCATGTATTTGACAATACATCTGTTTAAGGGCATGCATAGCCATTATTGACCAAAATCATAATTATATCCAATCCGGAAGTACCTTATGACGTCATAATTACTTTCTTGGCCGATTTTTGCAATCTTTGCAGTAGCGTGCCCAAAGGTGTGTGTGTGGGGGGGATGTGGGTGCGGGGGGTTACCCCAGTTGGCTGTGGCAGTCGGGGGGAAAGGACCATTCGGGTAAATCGGGGATCTGGACCAGATCCCACGAACGATGCCCTCTTCCCGACTCAGCTGGCTAAATTCAACCGACTTAGATTCTGATGCTTGTTGTTCACGAATACGACGATTATTGGCAGAAATTAGTGAATTTTCCGGTTTTTTTTTTCGTACGCTCCGCGCGCATATCAAAAAAGTCCATTATTACTTTTCATAGACTATTTTTGCTCGCAAATTTTTAGGCCTTAGTTGTATATTTGCCTGCGTGGTTTCCCCATCGATTTGAAGATCCTGGATGGAAAGCAACTGGGGAAAATTAAAGCAAACACATGATAGCATTTCTTATATTCACTGGTAGCACCAAGGAAGACATAGCGGGGAGGTGGCAGAACTTGTGCGTCCCCTATCACCAAACTTCAGTCACTGGCGAAATTATCAACAATCTATTTAAGTTTTCACTTTTTAGATATTCAAACGTAAAATGTTAAAAACCTTTACGCGCTTCGCGCGTTTATCAAGATTTTATCTCCATTTTTGTAGCTACAAGTAGCACATTTGTTTCAAATTTCCACGCACCTGGCGCGATTGTTAATATTCTATAAAATTTGCTTCGCGCATTTATCAAGATTTTTTTCTCCATTTTAACCACAAGTAGCAAATTTGTTTTAAAATTTCACGCGCTTCGTGCGATTGTTTGGCCTACTATTCTATAAAATTTGCTGACAAAAATTCGAATGTTTACATACATGTTTTTGTGGCTCGCAATGGGCGTATTTAACACATCCAATCATACCCCTCCCGTTGTGTCATTTGGGGGAAACTATAGCTTGTGCCCCCCAGTTTAAATCATGTGCACGCCACTGAATCTTGGTATCGTTTGACAGGGAAGTACCATACCTATCAAAAAGTGTAGAGGTGCAACAACCACCTCGCTGACGTATTACAAACATTGTCTTGGTAGACGAGGGTTAACTTCATAAAACACAATTTCTACTAACATATCTAAAAATTTTAAGTTTTTGAATTTAATTTTTATATCTAGAGAACAAATCGAGGTTATAAGGACGTATCAGGAAACTGTCTGACAGTGGATTTTTTGAAATCTCAACAAATTCGTGTCACCTGCAACACCTTTCAGTCGCAGCCGCAGTGTGAATATCACGTAACATTTGTGGTTCCTCAATGCTTGAATATCATATGACGTTTATGTGGGGCTGACGTTAAGAATAATGCATAGTTTTATGTTCAAATGTATTTCTACGATTATATCACATTGCTATTGAAACATGTGGGATCGCTTCTGTCATTCTATGCAATTGTTTGCGTTTCTTTGCAGAACCAGAACAAGATGGCTTGGTTTTCCCCCGCTGAATACGTAATATGGTGTGCTTCAAATGTAATTTATTCCTTTATACCTGTATATATACGGTAATATTTTCATAGCTGGTTTTTGAAGGATACACCTTATACTACTAACTACCATTTTATACCTTTTGCACCCTCTTTCCATTAATACCATTTCGTCGTATTTCCCTGCTTGGTTTGATAGACCCCCTTCATAAGCACTTCAAAGTGCTCAGGAAGTAGAAAGAGTCATTAGGAACCATGACTTGGGTGAAGAACAACCCGGTCGCCTCAGTTTGGAAATAATTATCATAAATAGGCAAAACTTGCGTCGCCACTCGCATTCATCACTGTATATATAGTTCTGTTAACTAGAATAAGACACT
>JXSR01S009399.1:7096-18260 GCA_000969725.1 Ophiothrix spiculata
CAATTGGCACAAGCTCAGCTCTATCCTCACCTACCCACCAAATTTAATGAATGTAGGGTGCACGGTTTGTAAAATATCCTATTTAAAGCAATTTACTCATAAATTATGCAAATTAGGTACTTAATTAGCATATTTTGCGCCGAAATTGTTGCTGGATCCAGTTCGGCTCCGGGTCTACCCAGTCGCCAAATATCATTAACGTAGGGTATGCGGTTTCCGAGATTTGCTCCGGACAAGAAATGCGGACGCTGGACAGTTTAAGGGATGGTATGTCTCTTCTGAAAATTTTTCAGGCGAGACAAAAATGGAATAACCTAATAGAAAATTCCATTCTTTCAGTGAGGGTTTAATGTTGCATAATGCTCTTTGCCCTTTCACACCCCTATTTTATAAAATGGAATAACCCAACAGAACATTCCATTCTTACAGAGCAAGGTTTTGATTCCTCAACCCTCCACACCCCTATTTTATTAAATGGAATAACCCTACAGAACATTCCATTTTTCAGAGGGGTGAGGGTTTGATTATTTATCAATATATTCGTCACCCCTCCACATCCCCAATTAATTTCCCCAATTCAATGGAATAACCCAACAGAACATTCCATTCATAATGTGGCAAAATGTTCTTTGCCCTTTAATACCCCTTTTTCATAACATTAAATAACCCAACAGGACATACCATCAGAGGGGTGAGGGTTTATTAATTACCAAAATATTCTTCACCATCCACACCCCTATTATATAAAATGGAATAATACAACAGAACATTTAATTTTTTCCAGAGTGGTGAGGGTTTGATTAATTAGCAATATATTCTTCACCCCTCCACATCCCGATTTTATAAAATGGAATAAAACAGAATATTCCAGTTTCAGAGGGTTGTGGATTTGATAAATTTGCTTAATATTCATCCTGCCACATCCCTATTTTACAAAATGGAATAACCCACAAAACATTCAAATCTTTCAAAGGGCTGAGGGTTTGATTATTTAGCAAATCATTCTTTGACCTCTGCATTCCTATTTTATGAAATAAAATAACCAGATGGAATATTCCATTTTCAGGGGGTAGTGTTTTTAAAAATAGTGTTTGCCCCTATTTAATAAAATGTTACTGAGCAGAGGAGGGTGGTAGTGGCAACTGTTACGGGCTGCCGGCTCTTGTCGTACAGTATCAAGGCCGGACTCCCAGTTGCGTCATGTCCTATACCGCCTCTGGAAAGCTGTTGGGATTTGTGGAAAAATGCAACTTCCGGGATGATCACTACTATTATTTTCGTAATAGGTAAACAAATATGATAACATCTATAAAATGTGGGGTTCACGCGTGAACCCAGGCGGATTTAGAATAACATAATTATGTTGATTACTATAAGAACACTTGTAATATTTTGAGGAAAAGTAAAAATATGATCTTTGTTAATATTTTCTTCAATACGCGAGTCACGTGACCCAATAAAAATAGACGTTAATCGTATCCTAAATTTGCGTATTAGAAATCCTTCGTCCCTAAATCTAGTGGATGCTATTTTTCGTGTCCTATGCCGCCTGTCACTGAGATCGAATTTACTTCCTAATAAGGAATTTTGGCCATCCATTATGAGACAATAGATGACAGTGCGTTCAGCGTGAAATGCAGTGGAGCCGTGCGTTCAAAATCACGGCCCGATGCAGGTATACGCGATCAGCTTTACTGGGTTTGGAATATTTCATGTTTGAATAGGGGTGTTTGTTTTTCCAAGGATAATGATTATACTTTTTGGCAATAATTTACATCGTTTTTGGTGTATAAATGACTCAAATTTGTGACTAAGAATGAGAATAAAAGATGGCGATTTATTATTTTGCCTGTCATCTATCGTCTCATAATGGATGGGCGTACTTTATTTTTTCGTAATGGGCACGTACGCCCATCCATTATGAGACGATAGATGACAGGCAAAACAATAAATCTTATCTCTATTCTCTAAATATGATGACTCACCCCGAAAAGGGGGACTTTGCGACAGAACACTTTTGGAGAAAATAGGCAGCAAAAAATAAAAAAAATAATAAGAATTTCCAACAGATTTTCTGTTGTAAAATTTGATTGCCTTGATCAATTTCAACAAGGTGTCATTTTAAAGCTTAGAAAATGCTATAACAGATGAAATGATAAACTCAAAATTGATAAGTCCCCCCTTTCGTGGTGAGCCATCACAAATAACCATCAGAAGACTATTTTTTTCTGAGAGGTGAGGGTTTGGTAAAAAAATCACTTCTGAATAATAAATGCAAATAGATAGCATGTTCACAAAACTTTCAATGATAATTTGAGCTGTTTTAATTTGTTCTTACTATCAAGTACATGGCTACAATAATAAGTTAAGGCGACACGTCACAACATCCCCGGAACCCATTGCAGGAAACCGCAATGAAAACCGTAATGTTACTTCAGAAATATTTTCAAGTGAAACCCGCAATTAAAGAATTTAAATGTTGTTTAAATTTTGCATAAAGCAAACTGTAATAATGTTTTGAAATGTCAACAGAAAATAATAATTACGATGAAACATTTGTCTGCATAAACATTCCAAGTCATCATCATTGAATTATTTTGAGCAAATATTCTATTTTTCAAAACCGTAATTAAAATACTTGAAATCCTGAGCACATTGCGGGTTTGAACTCCGGTTTTCTGCAATGCATTGCGGGGATGTTGCGACGTCTTCCCTAATCACAAACTTATTTCTATGTTTTTTTATTTGATATAATTTTACATCAGCATAAACATTTAACACTACACATTCAAGCTTAAGCTTATATAATATCTTTCTTATTGTACAAATTTCACATCAAATGCTGTGGCAGTCCTGGTATCATTACATAGATTTGCAAACTTGGTTCCAAACAAATAACTGTGCCAATAATGGTAGTCTATTACTCCTCTACCCAGCCATTTTTCCAGACATCTGTTTGCTTCCCTTGCCTTGCTATCGTGTCATTTCCATAAAGCACTACTTTTTATTGATTTTGCTACATTTTACCTCCTTTGGATGACACGTTCTAGGCTATGCTGATGACATTCTTTTACAAAACATATTGGGATGACATTGCAACCATTTGCTCAACAAGTCGTTGAAATATAATGGCATTTACATATGTTTGGAACCGGTGGTTCAAAGCTTTCCATGCAACAAGGAATTTATTAAGGAACATTATTATGCTGGACTACCACAACACATTGGGAAGCAAAACCTCGCATGTGCCGTTGATCTAAATAACAATACTCTCATAATTTTACAGGAGGTGCAAAAAAGTGATTTTGTCTTCATATTGAGTATAATTTATATCAACAACTGTACACCAGAGGTTTAGTACTAGGACACATTTTGTTTACATACAAGGTTCAACAACTTTTTAAAAATCGCGATCAAATGTATTGAAATACACTGTGCACAAGGTGTAATTTTTCAAAGCTAATTATATTCCAAGGGATCGCTTCAAAACTATCATTATGAACAATGGCAAACGCCCAGAACCGCCGGTGCCGGGCGGTCAGCCGCCGGTTGAGTTTGGAAGCGACCCCAAGCATTTTGACAAACAAAATAAGTTTAAAATATCCTTCCAAATAGCCTTTGCGCTGGTTTATAACTAACACACTCTATTAGCATGAATACTGTATAAGTGGTATTTTTCACGCTACATTTATTTTATTTTCGCGCAAAAATGGATTAGCGCGAAAATAAATGCACCGCAAAAATTAATGTGTATTCGTTACAAAGGATATTCCATACTCGGCCAATGTCCACGTGCGCGGTAATAAAAACGCGCGAAATGGTCCAAAATTGGCCGTGCGCGAAAAATTACTGAACGTGAAAATATTGGTGGTTACAGTATTATGATTGCAGTGATATGAGCCAGGGTGGGGCCTATAGCTTGAATTAGATAACGTCTTGTACAATCATTCTGAATAGAACATTTGCCTCTCAGTGTGATAGTATACAAAAACTACATGATTTGAGATGAAGTAGTGAAATCTATCTATCCCAAGGTACTGGTTATGTGACTATTATCCTGAGGCCGCAAGCTAAGGGAAAATAGTCTCATAGCCAGTACTGAGGGATAGATAGATTGCACTAATACTGATATATAACAATGTAGTATTTGTTTTATTACATCTCACTGCTACTTTGGGGATGAGGTTGAAGGGGAAGTAGTAAACAACCAACTGGGAAATAGTTCTTGACCGGCGAATGAATGATCATGACAATTTATGTAGTGTAATAATAAAACCTACCACCATGCATTCTGCTCAGAAATATGGATTTGTTATGCCGTGGATTCATATATTTATTTCTTTGGTATGTTAGAGAGATATAGTGAGGAGATACCAAATTGCACATACCGGCTTTGCTTTTATCTATAACAGTTATGAAGCTCAAATTTGGGTATTCGGTACACAGATTTGGTGTGTGTAAAGACATACCACATAAATAATATTTAACCTAATGCAAAGTGTTTGTGCATGTTTCTATATTTGCGCATTATGAAAAGATTCCATGAATCATCAGAAAACATTCAAATACCTTGAACTGTGCCTCCATGTAAAACTAAAAATGTGCCAAGTCTGGTATGTCCACTTTCAAAACCTATCATGGTGTTTAAGTTGAAATAGAAAACTCAAAATGCAAACTATAATATGATTGGTAAAGTGTTTCAGGTTTTATTATAGAATTCTGAGTTGGAAGAAATAGTAAATTAAGTTAAAATCACGAAAGACAGGTTCTAAGAAGATGAATCAACTCTGGTAATTATAATAATAAAATAATATTACATCTAATTTACAAACATGTTTTTGATATCAAATTTCTTAAACATTCCAGAAACAAATATTTCATTACTTTCCATTTTGGCAATCTAGAGCTAAAGTTAAAATTATTATTATTTTCAATCAATTAAAGATGGTGGCAACATATTATATGTGGGCCCCCGTGGCAAAAGGCTGCAATTACCGTTTACTGTTGTGCACATCAAGATATACTACAATGAGCAACACATACGAGCCGATAACTGTATCCTTTTGCCATGACGGCCTACATATTAGGAAAAGATTTTGCTTTGAAACCCAGCAACTGACATTTAAAACCATACATTTCAGAAGGTATTTATGTTTTTGCACTATTATTTTTTGGAAAGCCTAACTAAAATTTGCTTTGGTAAAGTTTTAAACTATTTAAGAAACTAGAATAAATGTTTGGGCAGTTTTCTAAATTTTTTGGTTTAGATTTTACTGTGGCAAAAAAACTTTTGCAATATTGTTGAAAATTTGTCAATTTTTTCCCAACACACTGCAATTTTTACCTAAATAAAAATTTGAGAAAAGTGATCCTAGACAATTGTCTAGGAAATTCATGCAAATTCCAGACATTGGGACAGCCAGTATGTATTTTTGGCGCTGGGAATCAAAATCTAACATCGCTATCCAGAGCAGAATTGGATATTTTATAAAGATTCATTTTCAGGAGCTGAGATACATAGCAAAAAGCTTTTCCCAACAGTTCAATAATCTGAATCTGGATCAAAACATAAATGGAAGTTCAGTGTAAAATAATAGTACTAATATGAAGTGAGTAAAAATACATAATTCTCTACAAATTACAGCTCTAGGTAGTCCTTAAAACTAAATTATTGAGCAATTCAGCTCAAATGTGACCAGCCATCACAATCATGCCATAAAGTCGGCCTCTACTCATTTTTAACTTCTTTTTTTGTGTGCAAGGAACATACTATAAGAGTAAAGGACCCCTCAATGAACTTCAGTCAACATCCTTATAGTTGGATTAATTTGGGAACATGTGGCTGTATAGAAAATATGCAGTTGTCTTTGACGCAAGCGTACATTTTCAACCTTGTTTTGTTCACGACTACGCTCAAGACTATGAGTATGTGTTCACGATTAAATGCAACAATTATGAGTGAAGTTATTGTCAATCAAAAGGTTGTATTGAAAGGTGAAACAAAGAAAAACGTATTAAAAGATAAGTAAGCCGTATGTTTTTTTATAGCCCTTTCCGAACGTTTATAGATCTTTTTTTATATATATCAGCTTATACAAATCAGCTTGTTTGAAATGAAATATGCAGCTATTTTGAAGCAAACATACATTTGGACAAATTTGAATTTGATGGCATCACATGATTTTTCAAATATGACCAAACTACTTCATCAATGAACTACTGATACAAGTTATTGATGATCTACAATTGATTCAACTTTAACATTACAATTCATCATTAAATTCTTAATAGGGGAGGTTTGTGGATTGCTTTTGATACAACAGATCAAAATAACCATAGCATAATCAATTTCAAACATGAATTTCTTTAAATTCCAACATTTAGGAAGAACAAGAAATGTTTGTCTAGTACTACTCAGTAACATACATGTTATATTTGGTATAAACGCTATCATCATAAGGCCAAAAAAATAAATTGTTATGTTACCCTCAAGTAAAAAAAAAATAGATCTGTTGCTTAATTTATTTTAAATTTCCATTCCCAGTTCCATAAACCATGAATAGAATATACTACTGCAGCCTACAATATTTCATGGCCATTAAGTGCACAAGAAATGTTTAAAAAAACAACCCTCTGATGGAAAAAAATACATGTATTCTGAATATGATTTTCTAATCATAATCTTCTTCCAGCAATGCTAAAATCAAAAGTATATATATGTAAAGTTAATTGAAAAAAAAAACCTGACCCAGATTCCCCAATTTGGGGGGGGCAGTTAGTTGAGAGTAACATAACACTTTGTTTGGGCCTATACTGCACTGACACTTACTAGCTGCTCACAAGTACTTCAAATAATACTTTGCTATGGTGAATAGCACCATGATGACAAGGTTGTTATGGTGAATAGCACCATGATGACATGGTTGTTATGGTGATAGCACCATGATGGCATGGTTACTATTGTGATAGCACCATGATGATATGGTTGTGCAATAACAGCACCATGTTACTATGGTAACCTGTTTTATTTCTTAGCTGCACCTTTCTTCTCATCCCTATCTGGAGCTACATTAGGAGGTGGTAGTTTGATGGAGCTAGGTTCCACTCCCCAGATATCCTTGGCGTATTCGGAGATGGTTCTATCACTGGAAAATTTGCCCGATGATGCTATGTTCATGGCACACTTTGCTAGCCATTTTCCAGGATCCTTTATGAAAAAACAAACATATAAAACAACATTTTACACATCCAAAGTCTTATTTCAAGAAACCAGACATTTACAATATTATTCATCATCTAATGGCTCGCTCCAGTGAAAACTAAACCTTTTTTGATTTCAAGCAAAAAATCAGCTTTTTTATTCGACCATATGATCAGTTGTTTTAGTCATACGTTTGTTACTCGGTACGTGAGAAGTATTTTCTAATCAGAAATTTTGAATTTTTTCTATATGTGCATGAATGACCACATGTTTTAATTCACAAAATGTCACAAACGTTACCAAAAAGTTACACCAAAATGTCACAAACGTTACCAGACGTTACCAAACAAAACATTGCATTAAAAGAAAACCTGACGATAGAATTGTCTACCACTTTTATGGACTATTTGTTAATATGTTACCCATCGTCTGTGAAAAGCTCAATAAAAAATTCGCTAACATGTCAGAGAATTTTTACTTTGAAGTCATTTGGAGCAAAAAACCATTTCCGTGCGCTGTCACAAACGTTGCCGAACGTTACATGAGCTTTACTTCAGTATCTTGGCAATTATTTTAATATTTAAACACCTGCATGTCTTGATCCCACCAGTGAGCACCATTATCAACAACAAACTCATTGATATAATGTTTATGCTAGGTTCTGTGGCCATTTAAAAGTGAAATTTTCCCATTTTTTCGGTCACAAACGTTACTTTGGAATCACCCTAATGGACTGCTTGGGTATTAGTGCTCTCCATGATGTTCAGCTAAATCAACAAACGTCATTTACGTGTCATGCCCCCAATATGAATATAATTTTTGGCAAATTAAGTTTCCCTTCAAAACTTACCCCCCCCCCCACATTTGTACTGCAGAATTTACAGAATTAAATTAAATTAAATTAACAGAATCTACACCTTTTAACTTGATGTATCTTGCAGCTTTCACATTAGGCAAAGGCTATTCTCACCCCATCTAATTTCGCATCGAGACTAACCCTATCCCTAATCCTAACCCTACCCAAACCCGAATGCCAACTCTATTCATAACCCTAACTTGACAAGCTCAGTGTGAATTAGATTGGGAGTCAAACTAATTTGTATCATCACTCGGTGCGAATAGCCACTTCCGACACATTTTATGGTATACATGATTAAACTGTTTGTATTGGAAGGTGGGATGGATGGAAGGATTTACACATTTTGAATGCATGTCCATGGATAATTTAAAGCAAAGTGTACTTACAGCATAGCATTTACTGACTTCTTCCTGAGCTTTCATGTAAGACTCAAAATCCGCTAGTAACATATACCTGAAAATACAAAGATATTAGGCAAAACATCGTAATATAGACTAGATAAGATTGCTTTTCAAGTATCGCTATTGTATCGTCATTAGTGTCTGACCGATCTGATTGGATGAATTGGACTCGGACCAACTTTCCGAAAATTTGTTTGTAATTGTATTTCTTTTTTTTTCATATTTTCTTGATTCTTTAGACTTGGAACAGAAAATGAAGTGATAGACTTACTCCCAAGTCTTTTTAGAACATTTCATTCTCAAAACAGGGCCATAAAATAGATATTAATGAATAGAACTCTATTCAATTCATCATTCTAATCATCAGTATTTCATAACTAAATTTACTGCCATAAATTATTTCATCACTTGCGAAATAATGAACGTGTTTTAGTCCCTCCAGCTAGACTTGACACAAAATTATGTTAATTATCATTATACCACTAAAACAAAGCCCCAGATGATCATGAAATAAATAATTTTAGATTCCATTATTTGTTATCTTTATCTTAATGTAAACTTGAAATTTCAATTCCTTAATTGCCTTTAACCCTTTAAACCTTGGCAAAGATATACACAGCTGATATACCTGACCCTGGCTGGCCAATTCAGAGATGTCCATAATTGTATTGTGTTTTATACCACTATGTAAGCCTATTACCTGCTTTGATTTTGATTTCTTTTCCTTATTTTTTTGTCCTAGAATGGTCTAAATTGTTTTAATCAAGACAGCAAAATCTTCAATATTCAGAAAATATAATTTTTTATGTTGTAATAGCATGTTTTGATGAAAAATATTGGATAAAATCATGAAAATGGAGAGGAAGTTTGCATCTTGCATAGAAATAAAAAAGCCAATTGCCAGATTTTTCTCTTGCATGGAAATATGAATTAAATGACCTTGCAAGCAAAGGTTTAATAACTTGACTTATGTCTTCTTGTGTAAATAAAACCATTCATAACTCACATTATACATACCGATATAAAGACACTTGGGTATTTGGCTCAGCATTCGATACAGTATAAGGTACATATGTGTCATGAGCTGGTATTCCGGCTCATCTGGTTTGAAGGGTTAAGCCAATCCTAACTTCCAGAAAATAAAACTAAGTACTTGACAGACCAACCTGCTAAAATGTCCACCTACCTGAAAACAATTTTGATTTTTAGTGGCCTAATAGACCTTTTCAAAATCCATTCGGATATCTCCGGAACATTGATCACATGGCCATTTTTTCAACCAATCACGTTCAAGCTCATTAGTATGCACGATTTTGTCAACAAAATTTTCCGAAAATTCTCTTGCATTTCAGCGCAATAAAAGTGAAAAATAAATAGAACCAGACCCCTACATTATTAGATACACTAATTCTGAACAACTTTTGGCTGATGGCACTGTAAGCTCACCGACACAAAGAGTGAAATTTCATTTGAAATCGGCTGATCTGCGCTGATTAAGCTTAAGATTTCAAGTCCCATCAGGGCGATCAAACTAAAAGTGACTCTTCAGCACTAACGCTAATTACAATTTTGAATTCGTACCCAACCAGTTAATGAAACCGCAAACTTAACAGTCTGGTTATTGTGTTGAAGAGTCTCTTTTTCTGTTGGCAATTGCTGGAAAGTGTAAAATCAGCTTCGGAAATTCTCGGAAAGTCATGTTTTGCAAAGGTCTATAGCCTCTTCTTACCTGTCATCGTGTAGAATATTATCGGTGAGATCTTTGAAAGCATCGGGGTCATTAGTAGAGAAGAACCCGTCTCTGATATTGTCTATTGCTTGCTTTAATTCCGGCACTTTCATGTAGTACTCGTGTGGATTATACCTGAAATATAAATTCCGGAAAAACAAGTTTTGTTTGTTAATTGAGTGCCTCGTAAAAAGTTGTATGTGCAATAGATAACACTTTATATCAATTTGCATTTACTACATGCAATCCTTGGGTCTCCGTCACCTAAAGAAACATTTCAAGAGCCACGAACAAAATCGAGACCATTCAAGTCGATGAGTAGTAGTTGCAGACGTTTTCCATTTTTCGATTTTTAAAATATTTGTAAAGCTGTGCTATAATTTAGAATTAAACTGACAGTTATATAAACTTTACCCGACATCAAGAAGTAAGGGTCCTTTAAAAGTTGTCATGAAGTAAAAGGTGAAGCTATAAGATAAACGTGTTCAAAGATCCAAAATTTTCTATTGATGGTCCTTGGGAGATTTAGATAATTTCATATTTGTTCTGAAGGTTTTAACTCTTTCACTCCGGCAAGCCGCTCACAGCGGCTCGAAAAGCATGCAAGATTTGCCGGAATTTCCATTTTGACGCAATTTTTTCAAATACCGTATCCACTCGTCCAATTCAACTACTCATTTTCTTAATTTAGATCACGTTACAGTTGAGCGCTTTCATACTAGTGTGCCAAAAATTGTTAAAATAATTTAAATGAAGTGTCGGTCATAGAGTAGATTTTGTTAATTTAAGGAGATTGTCAGATGGAAAATAGTTGAATTAGACGAGTGAATAGGGTATCTCTAAAACAAAAACTACATGTCCAAATGGGTCATAAATTTCGCTAGTAAGAAGTTGAAACGAAGAGCTATCTAGCGCAATCATTTTTATTAGCAAAGATACAACCTTCTTGCACCACAATTATCGTTTGCACTCAT
>JXSR01S009399.1:23330-34720 GCA_000969725.1 Ophiothrix spiculata
GATATTATGCTTGGTAGGACAGAAGGAACCAGGCGGAGAGGAAGACAGCGTACACGATGGATCCAAGAAGTGACAAATAGCACCGGATATAACCTAAACAAACTTAAGGACCTAGCGCAGAACAGGAAGCTATGGAAAAATGTTGTGCATGATGTCACCAGGGGTCGTCCGCGACCTGATGGACTGTAAGAGAAAGAGTGACAGCCGACCAAAGTAATTTAGATGAGTAGTTGGGCTGAGCAAGGCGTGTGGTAACAAGTGCAGAACGGAGTCCAGGACGAGATTGAGCGTATGGTGTCATGCAACAAGATAAGTAGTCCGGTGCAAGTCCATTTAGACATTTGTAAACATAAAGCAGAATATTAAAATAGATACGCTCTTTCACAGGCAACCAATAAAGTTTTTTCAAAAATGGAGTGGCATAATCTTGTTTTACGGCACAAAAAATCAGTTTGACTGCCCAATTTTGAAACTTTTGCAGTCTGTTGATGGAAGAGACGTTAGATCCAAGTAATAGAGCGTTACCATAGTCAAGTCTTGATAATATGAGAGAACAAATAATGTTGCTGCTTGCGTCCTTGTTAATAAAGCGAAATATTTTAGTGATGTTCCAAAGATGATAAGTTTAAGATTACATGAGCTGACATACACATCGCGTCATCAAAAATACCAACTTGCAACTGTTTTCTAAAGGGGAAATC
Organism: Ophiothrix spiculata; assembly: GCA_000969725.1. Lineage (NCBI taxonomy): Eukaryota > Metazoa > Echinodermata > Ophiuroidea > Amphilepidida > Ophiotrichidae > Ophiothrix > Ophiothrix spiculata. The sequence continues at coordinate 24,032 of JXSR01S009399.1, forward strand.
ATTTCATCACCTAATGAAGATGGACATTAGGCAAGAGTTCTTTGAAATGAGGTGAAGTTACGTTTTGTCAAATATTTGGATGTAAAATTTTCTGGTCCAATTTCTCGATTTTGTAGTTCCCCTTGAATGAAGTTTTATTGATTACTGTCCTTGATCTGCTCACATAACCGTAACAATGTTTACTTATTTATTATGTGCATGTTATCTACTGCTCAAAAAATAAACAAATTTGATGAAAAAACAAGACAGATATGATAAATTTTCCAAGGTGACCTATTTTTATCCCTTTCAAAAACACCTCTGCTTATGAACAATATTCATGAAATTGGACCTGAAAAATATCCATCCAAATATTTTATAAGACATAAGGGGCGGCTTCAAAACTCAACCGGCGGTTGCCTGCCGGTTCTGGGCGGTTCAACCGGAATAAACAATAGCCAACCGCCCAGAACCGGCAGACAACCGCCGGTTGAGTTTTGAAGCCGCCCATAACTTTAATTGTACTCTACAGATTGAAACAAAGCAACAGAATCTTAAAGTTCAATTCATGGACTATAAAATGCAATCTTTACATACTTCTGACTATCCATTAAACCTAAGACAATTACACACAAAGATTGCAAGTTTTTTTCTGGGATACCCAATGTAATCACCAATTGCTCGTAAAAAAATGATTGTAAATTTACAAATAATGGGGAATTTCAATTTACTTTATAATTGCATGTATTATACATGCAATAGTAGTACTTTGATCACCAATTATGTTTATTGCTATAAACATATGGGGCCGTATTCTTGAAAGATGTTTAACACTAATCAGTGTTTAAATCGCGATTTAAACGATGATTAAAATGAATGTAATTCTCAAAGAGTAACTAAATACAATCACCATTTAAATTCTAACCACATGTCGTTAAGCTCCTCTAAAATGCGTTTAAAACTAAACTATATAAACATGGCAAGTACAGTGTTCTGGCTATTGTGAAGCGTAGGCCTATCTTTATGTATTCAATACGGTACATACATTCAGTGTACTGTAAACGCCAATATTTCCACGCTCAGGCAATTTTGGACCATTTCGCGCATTTTTTTCCCGTGCATATGAACATTGTCCGAGTATAGAATTCCATTTGCAACAAATCCACATTAATTTTCGCGGTACATTTATTTTCGCGCTAATCTCATTTTGCGCGAAAAGCGCGAAAATAAATGTAGCGCGAAAAATACCACCTATACAGTATTTGATGGAACAAAGATTTCTTTGTTGACTAGGGACCTGCTACTAATACAAATACTTATCGGTCCCTAGTGCATATCGTTTATGTGCACAGTTCAGGGGATGATATTTTAAAGTTTTAAATACCTGTGTAAATACTTGTTTACCAGACGCACTGTTTAAATATTTAATGGGCGTTTAGATAAAATTGGATTTTAACTAAACATATTTAAGCTTAACCAACGTTTTAGATAAACAACGTTCGAGAATACGGCCCATGGTATTTATAGAGGTTATGTAACTCATTTTGTAAAATTAAAGGTGACTGGCAAAAATAATTTTATGTCGAACATCATCATGAAAACCATGTTAGTTCACTCACCTTTCTCAGCAAGGGACACCCTGTAGTTCTCCAGGTATATGACCTTTAACCTGTCACCTACGATGGGGTCATTGTTGATGACCTGAGCTATGCAGTTAATGAGATAGATGATGCGCTTAGCCATGTGATAGCCGGGAGCGGCTTTTCCTCCAATCATGATGGTGCGAGGAGTAAATGGTGCACTTGGATTTTTCTTGATCTCTGGAAAGAGGAAAAATAGCATGAACAGTTATCAAAGGGTATTGGCACCCTGCTTCATAGTAAGATCCAATCTCACTATGATATCTATTTCAGATGTATTCTGCAGCCTTTCATCCCCCTATGGAAGGAACTTCTTGAATTGAAGTTTTAACAACAGCTGGAATTTCATGTGCCAGTACTTGAATTGAGGTGCAAAATAGAATTTAAACAAATTTACAACTGGAATTTATGGAAATGCAAATGCCTTCCATAGCTTTCCCACAGCCTTTATGCTACTGGAATTACAGGCCAAAATAACAACAGGAATTGGAATCTTGATTTGAATTCCAACTGAAAGTGTCTTATTTGGACATAACTTCACTAGGGGGTGCGGAATACATCTGGAATAGCTCAATCCGATAAAAGTGTTTCAATTTTCAGACGAACAACTGCACTATCATTATCCCACAATAATACTCGTACACAAAGGTACACTGCCGCTCGAAAGTATTTCCGCACAAAACCTTTATTCAGCCATATCTCAAAAGGCGAATATCCCATTTTCATCATTTTTTGACAGAGTCTATATTGTATAATTATCAAAGTAACTATTCCGAAATTGCAGTCATTGCATATGAAAATATGGCATGTAATGCATATTACTACTTTCGTCTGAACATAAAAAAATGAGTTTATATATATTTCTGCACATTTGTTTTAAACCTTACAACCTGAAAATATTCTATACTGTTACAAGGTTAATATGAGGTTATGAAAAATTAATTTAGTTACATAGTAGTGAGATTTATTCTTGTGGTGTATTTGTATATGGTCCATGAAATCAGCCATTTTTATGGCAATGGAAGATCAAATATTAAAAGAAAAATCGATTTATTCATATTGAATAGATAAGTTACCTATTATAGTATGAATCTTTGATGATTCTAGCTCGCTTAATATAAAAAAAAAGGTTTTTGAACGTTTTTAAACATGCGGAAATACTTTAGAGCGGGAGTGTACCTCCTACATTGCACTTGATCACACAGTGCTGATGCGGTATTTGGATTGACCAAAGAAATGCAAAAGTAAAATTGGTGCTCACTATTATTTTGATGTCACTTACTGAGCAAAGATATTGTATCAGATTTGCTGCATAGGCAGACCACACTTCAAAAATCTTCACTTCACTGCATTTTGTTCAACATGCAAACTATGGGGCAATCTAAACGGATCCAGATGCATGCACATCTCCTAGATCCAGATCTGACATCCGCAACTCCATACACTGCTTACACGTACGCATGTACGCAAGAGTGCTGCACAGCAGATCAGGGTCTGATGCCCGTGTAGCCAGTCTTCTGCAAAGCGGCTTACAGAGATGCAAATTCATCTGGATTTGTACTCCCGTGTAGATTGCCCATGTGTCTGCATTTCTAGTTGCAATAGCATCATTTCGTTTGATTTTTGCCAAAAATTTGAAAATGGCAAATTCCTGGGAGTGAAAGAAGGCATTAAACCGCCAGCAAATATGACATTATTTTCACTCAAATCACAAGAATACCTTAATGACAAGAACTGAGATAATAGTTGTAATCTAACTATGTATTTGTTTTCGGTATAGATAAACCAAGTTTCGATAAATTTGCATTGACCAGCCACAAACTTAAGTATTTCAAATGTTCTGTGTTACTTTTTTATATCACAAAGGGATTAAGGTTTTCAGGAAAAACCAGTATGCATAACTTACTGTTGTACAATGTAACAATGTGCAGCGCGTTCATGAGTTGTCGTTTATATTCGTGAATACGTTTCACCTGGACGTCAAAAATGGATTGCGTATTGACCTTGATATTGTAGTTCTTCTCTATATACTGTGCTAGTTTCATCTTGTTTTCCTGTTATAAAGAATATTTGTAAAATATAATATACAAATATATACTGACATGAAGATCTCTGGTTAAATTACGGACCTGAAGCGACTAAAATTGCTATTTTCTGAGGGGCGTAGCTCCAAAATAAAATGATAAAATGTTAGTCTCTGAAGGACCACAGTTTTAATCCAGAGATCTGAAAAAGTTCAGAATCATTGTTTTATATCGTTCTGCATTTATACAGTTTGGATTTTTGTTACCTTTACCTGGTTAGTGCAAAAGCTTTTTAGTAATTAATCTTAAAGACACTTGCAGTGATAATTAATCTTGATGCACAATCCCACAATGTATGCTAAATTAATGCACATAATAGCTTGTTCGTATAAGGACAAAACAACTCAATGTATCACTTATGATTATATTTGTACGGCTGTATTATGCTATTGTTGTTGTTATTCTTATCATCACTTATTAAGAATGGGAACCATACAAGTAAAAAACGTTACAGACCGCATTAGCTGTGTTACGTAAGAACATTGCATGCATCCAAGAATACAATACACATACGAGAAAACACACGGTATATCACAAGCCTATCATGAATTCTACTCTTACCATTTTGACACTCTGAATGGATTTGAGGAATTTATTGTCCAAAGCAAGAGGCTTGAGTTTCTTCAACTCATACAAGTCTTCTGTCCACTTCTCACCAATTTTCTGCCAAAACAAGAACATTCCATTAGCATACTAGCAGTATCATCAAAATTTAACAATGACAATATTATGTTAAAAACGTTACAACCGTGAAAAAACGATGTAATTGAAGGTTGTATATACACTCTCGGCAGTTAGTGTTTCTGCACATAACCATTATTCAACTATATCTCGATAGTCGTTTATCCAACATATGAGACACAAATTGAACTGAAACATGTATTATTTTTACTAAATGAGTCTATATTTCTTATATAAAGACCTAGACTGGAATTGCATTCAGTGCATTTGAAAATATATGGTGTGCTACATGTCATCTGCACATTTGTCTGAAAACTTATCACCTGAAAATATAATAATAATAATAATAAATCACATTTCTAAAGCACAAACTACTCAAATGTTTCTAAGCGCTACAACTTAAGACTACAAAACACTACAACTTACATTACAACAATAACAAGCAAACAAAACCAGCCAATGAAACGAGATTATCTGAACATGAAGGTTTTGAGTGAATTTTTAAACTGTCCTATTGTTGGAGCAGACCGGATGGCAAAAGGGATGTTATTCCAGAATGAAGTAATGAATAATGGATACGGTACATTTTAATAAAAACCTATACTTGTGGTGTATTTGAATATGGTCCGTAAAATCAGCATTCTTTATGGAAATGGAAATCAAATATCAGAAGACACATGGATAAATTCATATTGGATAGATAAGTCACTTAAACAAACAAGCATACAAATAGCTCTGCTCATGTCTCCTGACGTAGAAAACTTATAAGTCTAAACTTGCCGTTTAAATTCATTTCCACTGATGATCTTTGGGAAAAAGTATACTTAAGGTCTCATCAAAACGTGACTCTAACTAACCATAACCCAACCTAACTCACTAAACAATGACCTGACTGTAACTCGCTAACCATGACCCTAATCCTAAACATACCCAACCTAAAATTTTTGGATGGGACCAAAAGTATCCTTGGTTTAAGTATATTTATGTTTTAACCAGCTAGAAGTCCCACATCCAAAACATTTTTGTATTAATAATAATAATAATAATAATCTGCACTTATATGGTGCTCTAACAAAAACACAGCGCCTTACAAAAACAACATAATGCAAAAATGAAGCCAAAAACAAATACAACTAGAACTGAACTGTCCCTGAAGTGACAGAGACCCTGCCAATGTCCATTTTTATGTGTGGAATAAATATGTCACTTTGTACTTGGAAATTAGAAAATTAGACGTTTGATTTTAACCTTTGACAAATTTCATGTCAATCGGAGCATTTTGGTAATTTAACCTGTAATTTAACCTTTCACCCCATTTGACCCATTAACACCCTTTAATGACCTTGGATGATTTTAAAAACGTTTTAATGTTGCTCAAGATGTCCTAAAGTATATCCATATCAAATTTCATGTCAATCGGAGCATTTTGGTAATTTGACCTTTGACCCCTTTTGACCCATTTTGACCCCCTTAACACCCCTTTAATGACATCGGATGATTTTTAAAATGTGTTAATGTTGTTCAGGATGCTGTAAAGTACCTGCATACCATTTTTTAAGTCATTCGGAGCATTTTGATAATTTGACCTTTGACCCATGAACTTTGACCTTTGGTGTCAAAGGTCACCAAGATTTGTTCAGTAAATTTTTGCCAATCTATCTGTGCAAGTAGAATAATTATACCACCTTGCACTATGAAGTTACTGATTTTTAATGATTTTTTAAATAATTTGACCTTTTTTGACCCCTCTGACCCCACATGACCCCAGGTATTTTCGTCACCCCATAACTTTTGTGGACAATGTCAAGAGGTTTCATGTCCCCAAATTTCATGACCATACCATGTAATGTACATGAGTTGAAACTTTTTTTCGTGAAAATCAAGTTTTTGACCCCGTGACCCCTACGTGACCTTTAAGGGGTCAGGGGTCAGGTGACATTAATGGGAGGTGACCCTGGTCCCTTCACCCAAGTTTGGTTGAAATCGATCATTGTATGCCAGAGTAATGAGACATCAAAGTGTTGCCAGAAGAAAGAAGAAAGAAAGAAAGAAGAAAGAAACATGTGAAAAACAATACCCTGCCAAAGCCTTTGGCAGGGTAATCACTTGAATAAATGAGTTTTCAGCAACCGTTTGAAAATAGGCAAAGACACCACCTCCCTGATCCGAATAGGCAACACATTCCATAGCTGAAGCATCCTGGGTAATGAAACGGCGTATTAATAAAGTATAATCAACCATCAGCCACTTACATCAGCAATGACGTCTGATAACCCAGGATTGCACAGTAGTAGCCATCGTCTAGGTGTGATGCCGTTGGTTTTGTTCTGAAACCTGTCTGGGAACATCTCATAGAAGTCTTTGAACCTGCCAAGAAAAATGTCACAAAAATGGCATGCCAATTATTATAGTGAACCTTAGTTTTAGGATGCTAGAGATCAGTAATTGGAATCTTAAATGGAACCCAACCCTAACCTTTGTAGACGATGAATGCATTTACCAGGGACAACCTAAAAATTCCATACACCAATTACAATTCTACAAAATCTTTCCAACATACAATATTTTGGCCATATAATAAGGCTTTACATCTAAAGAAATTGGCTCGACCAAATGGTATTCGCTCCGACTTATTCGCGAAAACAGGGAGCCAATGTTGGTCTCATTGAGTGGACATCGTTTAAATTGATGAAAGGGAATGTCACTCGCACATGTTGGAGTGTTATGATCATTAAAAAACAAACCCAAGGACAGGGATGCAAGTCAATGAAGCAAAAATTTCTTGAAATTTCCTAGAAAAGAGCACATTTAAAATATTTCCAATTAAATTTCCTGAATTTAGGATATTTCTTGAAAACTTGCATTCCTGCAAGGATATTTTCGGAGAGACATTTGCTACCACTCGATCTGAAGTGCAGCGTATGTCGTGATATATTTCAAGCAAAAGTTGCTTCCCATTGGAGTAAAGTTTTCTCGTTAGGATAAGCAAATGTCACTCAGGCTAGCGAAAGTCTTCAGAAGCCTAAGCCAATACAGTTTGGGCCTATCAACCTACATAGTTTGTACAAGTAGACGTGAGTGGATTGCAGCTACCCCATTGATTGCATGTGACCCAACGATAGCTAGATACGCCATGTTGATCCGCTTCTCCCCTTCCTCCTCTACTAGCGACATGCGACGCATACGGTCCATATCACCAGGGAACTTCTTCAGAACTTCCTGGAAGTGTATGAGAAATAAATTACATGATAAGATGATTAAGATTAAATCCCTGCATTTGAAGGATTACAGCTCAGAAAATGAATGATGACACACCCAAAATTTAATTCTTTGATACCTAAGTATAGGTTAGGGTCTCTTCTTTCTATTGATACCAAAATTGTGAAAATTAGTCCATAACTGATGTCAAAATGACATAATAAAACAAAGCCAACTTTAAAATTTCAAGTGAAATATAAAGTAGATTTTTTGTGCAAAAGAAGATGCACTACAATGTTGATCTGTGGATCAGAACTTGTAAGTGGGCAAATTGTGCTACTTTGCAAAGTGACTATGCAAAGTCTAAGAGGCCTCAAGGATCGCATAATAAAAATTGTGTTAATCCTTACTCTCCTACGTACTATAAAATTCGCCTTAGTCCGAATATGTCACAGACGGCGGATATAAATGGTCAGGAAATTACTGCCCTGGCTGGCCATGCTCAGTGGCTTGGCATATTTGGACATTGGATCGGGATAGAGGGGATCAGGGGTTCGAATCCCAGGGGGCACCGGGGGAACTAGACATTTTTTCATGACGTATTTGGACTTAGACTGTATTTAAGCGTGCGAGAGTAAGTGTTATTGAGCACCATCAACGTGTAGTACATATGCATCACTTAACCCTTATACCGTCCTACGTACTAAAAAGTACTACACTACTGTAAGAAATCAAGAATTTGCCTAAGTCCGAATACGTCACAGCTAGACGGCAGATATAAATGGTCAGGAAATTGCTGCCTGGGCAGGCCATGCTCGGTGGCTTGGCATAGCTGGACACTGGATCGAGATAGTGGGGGTCAGGGGTTCGAATCCCAGGGGGAACCAGAAATTTGTTCATGATGTATTCGGACTTAGTAAGGGTTATTGGCTGTATTTCTTCTCGGTGATCTATAAATTTTTTGATAAACCCTTGTATTCCCTAATGCTTGCATGACTCCTTTTGATCTTTATATGCTCAAATAATGTCATTGATCAATCGTAAGTTACAATGCTTCAAAACTTATGATTCACAGAGAATTGTGAGTATTTTGCAAAATGTTAGTAATTACTTCATTATTACGTGTGTATTTCATACAAATGGAATTTACGACACTCTGTGGCTGCAAAAAATGCCTATACAATAAGACCAAAAAAATAAATTGTTATGTTGCCCTCAGCGACCGACCTTATTCAAAAATTTAAAAAAAAAAATATTAGGGTCGGGAAAGCACCCAATTTTGCTCAGATTGGGTGTTTTTTGAGAAAATATTTTGAAAATAGTGGAAAATGCACCCAAATTTGGTACTTTGGGTGCTTTAAAAAAAATCATTTTCTGACCGACCGACACAATTTTTCAGAAATTCCACTTGAGGGCAACACAATTATTTTTTTTGGGCCTAATATACAAAGCTTGGTAAAGTCAAGTTTAGTGAAATATATCGCTGGTTTACACTTACCTGAAGATGTCTTGAATTGATTTCATAGATGATCTGTAGATGCCGTGGGAGGAGGTTTTCTAACATGCTGACTGGCCATCGCTCCAACGCTTCAGGGAGCAAGGTGTGATTAGTGTATGCGCAGGTCTTTTGCGTGATTTTCCACGCCTAGGACAGAATTGAAAATTTGATTTTAGATATAATATAATAAATAAGAATAGCTTGGCGGTTTTTAGATGATGCAGCTGGGCATTTTGTAACAGACTGATCATTGCTCAAAGGCTTTAAAAAGCAAGGTGTGATTGGTGAAGGTGCAGGTCTTTTGTGATCGCCTAAGCCTAGGACAGAATACAAAATGGATTATGTACCGTATTGTTCCTAATTATCACCCATTGAGTGTTGCATTTTACGAAAGGGGATGTTTATTAGGGACCATTTGTTAACTCACACAGGCAGAGAGTGCTCTTTCATGAAAAACTCTGAAAAATCTGGAATAGTATGTAAAAACACCTCCAAAAAGGCTGAAAATAAAGAAAATTGCAGAATTTCTAATATCAAAAACTCTGAAATAAGCAAATTTCTAACATCAAAAACTCTAAAATCAGAGAAAAAGTTGAAAAATCTCACAAGTCTCACATCATAAGTGTACAAATTTGATATGTTAGCTTTAAAAATATAGCAATATCAGGCCAAACTCTTTTGCTTCCATTTCCGGGACCATGACCATGATTATTAACTCCCGGGATCTGTTTACCGTAACTCGCAAGAATGATAAGCTTAATAAACATAAGAAAATGCTCAGAAATTGACACGTTTTTGAAAAACAAATGGGGTGGGCATTTAATAGAGCATGGGCCATTAATAGGAACAAGATAAGGTAGACTAATGAATGCTAGATGCCTAGTATATATGACATTTTATGGTGGTGGGACATTATACTGTAAAAACATTAAGTTGATCTTCAAATTTGTGATCTTTCGCTTACCTCGTCCCACTCTACGCCCTCTATATCTATCAAGATTCGCATCAACTCCGGTATAGCCATAGCAGGGTGAGTGTCATTCAACTGGATGGCCACCTGTTATGAAATCAACAACAATTATATCATGCTATATTAATTTTCACGCACAATTTGTGTAATGCGGGAATAAATGCAACTGAAAATAATGTGTGTATTTACTGTACATTTCAACAACTCACTGTATCTCTTTATACAGGTGCGTACTGTTGTTGATTCGTGATGAATACACAGTTGATATTCAAATTAGCGCCACGCACGGCATGGCGTTTACTGAAGTGTTTACGCAGTTCACAAAAGTCGTCACACCGATCATCGCGCGTCAGGCACTTATAGTACGTGCAAAAGTCCGGTGCTTGGGAAAAATGATAAAGTCAAAGGAGCAAACATTCACAAATTAGCACTTTGTTTCAGGTATGCTAAATGTTTTTTTATGACGACAAGTAGGCCTTTCTGTTAAAATGAAAACATTTAGAATTTAATTCATAAGTTTTAAGGAAGATTTTCGTTGTTGAAAGGTATTCAAACACGCCACAGAGTTGTTTATCGCGAATCAACAACTCTGCATCCGATGCGTCTGCGTATTTTTTATCACGCTCGGGTGGCTAAAGC
>JXSR01S009400.1:13437-24278 GCA_000969725.1 Ophiothrix spiculata
TTACAAATCTGGGAGGCATAGCTCACTATAATAAACACCCAGTATTTATTTATTTATTTTTTTAAATTGGTTTTTCACGATAGGAGAGCTTTGAGACAATTTAATGTAAATAGCCTTATAAGGCGGTGTCACACATCACCGTATAGAGCCAAAACGTATGAATACCGTACAAAGTTAGGCTATACAGTGGCGAGAGGTCATATACGGTGAAGAAATCCATACAATTAATAAACGTATTGACTAACGAACATGAAACGAATAGACCGTAACGTTGACCGTACGACTTGCGGATAAGAAGCGGAAAAGTCTCGTCTCAATGAACAACGCCGAATGAGAACCGGACGTGTGCCGTACTAACGTACAAAACGAATTAGTAACGTAGGAGTAGGCACAGACACAATAGCCAAGGTAGACCCCCACTTGAAAATGATCATACCTCTTCACACTTTCCGGTTTTAATCAGGACACATCGTTTGGGGTTTCAAAAGCAGGCTGAGTTTCAAGAAATAGGGTACTTTTGTCAAACCCTAGTGTTTAAACAATAACGGTAAAATCCCCATTTGGGATGTGACTGGGGGGAAAAGGGTATTACATGTAAAGACCCCCAAAAGAGTATCGCCTCACCTGGAACAAATGGCTCCTGCGCAGATACGGAAGACGCAAACGTAATTTAATGACGGTATGCACAAGCGCTGGAGTTTCAGCTTTCATTTGACACCCTCTTTCTGACAATTGACTGAGAAACACTGAAGGTCGATTTTTAAAATTTGCAAATTTCATTTTTCGCACAGTACAAACTAAGGCTTAGTACAAACCAGTAACGCAAAAATAAGGATCGATATGAAAGGTAAGTGAGTTTAGTCAATTAAGCACGCGGTCTTTCAAAAGCATGCGTCACTGGTGTCTAAGCATCATATATCCAGTTATTATTTTTTCTATAATTTTTCATTAATTCATTTTTATAAATAATAAAAACCGAAGAAACAGCATTTGATTGGCACAATACCACACCATATTAGAGGACGAATAGCGGTGCACTATTTGTTTTTAAGGCTATAGTATTAATTGTCTACCAATTGAAACTGAAGTTTAGATCGTTTCTCATCATTAATAAGATGAAAAAAAAATATCTTGATGGATGATGCCTGGAACCCCATGACGCATGCTTTCGAAAAAACTGCGCGCTTCTGTGACCAAACTCACTCTCCTTATATCGATCCTTATATCTTGTGTTACTGGTTTGTACGGTGCCAAAAATGAAATTTGCAACTTTTAAAAGACGACCTCGAGGGTTTCAAATGTTCATAACTTCGGTGTTTCTCAGTCAATTGTCAAAAATAGGGTGTCAAATAAAAGTTAACACTCCAGCGCTTGTGCACACAATCTTTAAATTACGTTTGTCTTTCGTATTGGCGTAGGAACCATTTACTCGAGGTGAGGCGCTACTTTTTTTGGAGTCTTTATATACATCAAGTTTTCATATACAGGGTGTATCAAAAGTGCTTCCAATTCAAAGAGTATTTCACATTCTGTAAATTAATTTTACTTGTAGTAGACTAAACAATTGTCTTTCCGGAACATAAACAGTTATAAATGTATGAACACAAACTAAATGGCTAGTTTGTAAATTGTAAATACAAGCAGTTGTGCAAAGTCAATGAAAATAACTAATGATCCTTATGTTTTTCCCTCCTTTACAGAAACTGTTGAACTTTGATGGTCAGTGCAGGTCATATCAGAACCCCTGTTACCAAAATGTGGCACCTTTATGGTAATTTGCTTCAAAATGGGTCAAAGGATGCTGGCTCATTCCACAGAAAATGGAAGGGTTTTTTTGACTTCAAGCAAACAATTGTCATTTTTATTCGACCACACATATAGGTTTTTCAGTCATACGTTTGTTATTTGGTTTTTGAGAAGTATTTCCCAAACAGAAAGTTTTTCAATCCATGCATGAATAAAAACAAGTTTTGATTCAAAAATGCCACAAACGTTACCAAAGCTTTGCACCAAAATATCACAAACATTACCAAATCAAACAATGCATTAAAAGAAATCCTGAGGATAGAATTTCCTACCACTTTTATGAAAGATTTGTAAGCATGTTACCTATCATCTGTATAAAGCGCCATAAAAAATTACTTTGAAGTCATTTGGAGAAAAAAATCCTGTTTCTGTGCAATGTCACAAACGTTACCGAACGTTCCATGAACGTTATTCAGGATTTGGGCAATTAATTAATTTATCTTTTAAACACCTCAATGTCTTGACCCCATTAATTAAACATAATTTTACTGAATGCATCATATATTTTGAATAGGGAGCAATTTTTATCTGTAAGCATCTTTTTGATACACCCTGTATTAACATTAATTGAGATTAAATGTAAGTCATAACAATGTAGCAATGGTTAAATTTTTATACCAGAACAATTTGGTAAATCACATTTATTTTACCGAAAATATCCATATCTACAGAAAACAACACTCTAGCAACATTCTGCAAGTCAGTTATTTACCAATAATAGAGAAAAATATAATAAGGAATAAAGACTTGATTTATACTAAATTAGATGTATATGTCTACATTTAATAGTAATACTTTATCTAGGTAAATAAATAAATTGTTTATATTAGTACTTCAAATTATCTCAAATATTGCACATTTCAGTATATTATGATGAGCTTAGTGTCAATAGTGTTTTTAAAATCCACTTTTTGTCAAAATTGAGAATTTAATAGAATTTATTCATTTCTGTATTTAAATAAATTAAACTCAAAAATTTCGTGAAATCTGGTACATTGATAGGTTCCAGTTTCTTGAAAAAAGTTTATTTTTACTGGTGATTTTTAAAATTTCCCTAGATGTGGTTTATTTGTTTACTCAAAATGGACTCAATTATTCTAAATATTTTACCCGCCATGTCGGGCAGTAACTTTAAATTTTTACCCGCCCGACATTAAAGTTGCCCGCCCACAGATTAATAAAAGTCCAGATAGGCAACTGGTCTATTTGCACCCTAAAAATACGGCTAAGTTAGGGGGTTGCGCCACGCGGGCGTCATGCCTAGGCTGACGCTGCGTGAGTGCGTAGTGACTCCGCTGTGCGTTGTGTCGCGCGCTACTATTTCTTGACTACAGCGCAATACGCATCTTACATTTTGCCGCCAAATTGTGCGTAAGCAAAGAACAACGCTTGACTGGCTCGATCCCCTAACTTAGCCGCATTCTCAGTCAAATTACCATTTAGTTGCCAGAGTACGTGCCCGCCATTGGCTGTTGGACGGGTGCTATAATTATGAGCAACCATAAGTAGAGTTTTTTAGCTATCACTATTAACAGAAATTTAATCCATACCACCAATGGCACAGCATATCTTGTTCAAAATCAAAATGCTGCTCTGAGCTGTGCGTTAAAACTAACACCCCTATAAAAGTTGTATTTTAACATGCAATATCACAGCAAATTAAGATGGCAGAGCTTGATCCTCTGAGTTTCATTCTGCATGTATCCATCTTCAGACATCTAATTATGAAACTATAAATGGTGGTATTCTAACAGTGAGTGAATTAAGCTGAATGAGTACATGACTGAGTGTTACAATCTCGTACGATCCCTTTGCTATCGTAGCCCTTCTGTCCGCATTTCTTAGCTCGCACTCTTTTCTTGCTCTTATCGCGAAGTCTGCATTGGTAGCGGAAATATTGCTTACCTGTAGATTAAAAAAGAAGATAATTAAATAAATTATCAATAATTAATAATTACAGAGGTAGCACCACACCTCTAAAGAAGACAAGCATAATAAATTCAAAAGGAGAAAAAGGGCACAGAAATGGGGAGACTGCAGGAGTCAGAAACAAAGCAAATAGAATTCCCATGCAACCTGTAGCCAGTGCTTGTGGTGGGGGTCATCGCACCCTAAGATTTGACAATGCAGAAAAAAGTGCTTGAAGGTCCACAAAAAGAATCTTTCAGACCCAAAATAAACCTTCCTAAACTAACCTAAAGGTAAAAAACAAACAAAAAAAACATTAAAAAAACCCTACAAAGACTATATAATTTCTTTGTCACTTTATACAAAACTACTAAAAATTAGTTTAGGATAAAATAAAATGAACATATTACTTTCTAAAGGACCAACTGTAAAAAATCCAACGTCCATGCCCCCATTTAAAAACTCTTAATCTTGTTTTAATTCCCGGCATGGGATGCTTTTACCAGGAGGTATTTCCATTTTAGTAGAATTCAGGGGTTTTAAACTTTTAAAAACTAGAACAAAATCTTAAAAAGAGGCATCATTGGACAAGTTCAGCATCATCTCCAAGCATTTTGAGATTTTTGCATCATTTGAAGTATATGCGGTAATAATGGCAGCATGCAAAGTTTCATTGTCAAATCCAAACACTATATATCAAATTATATTTAGATAGTCTTTTATTTTTAATTATCGTTGTCAACAACGATAAAAACTGCCCTCTATTGTTGATTTTTTAAAATTGGCCTTTTCAGGGGATCTAATACAAACTCCAAAATTCTTTTGATTTATCTGCAATCTATGATGTGAAAGGAATGTTTTACAAACAAATTTTGGTCTCTTTCTTGTTTACAGAATAGCCTCATACCCAAGATCAACAAACAAAATAAAATTCAAATTTTAGACTTTTCTGAAGGTTTTGATCAAAATTTTCCCGATATCTGGTAATTGACTGTTATATTTTTTAATATCAAAATTTTTCCCGATATCTGGTAATTGACTGTTATATTTTGTAATATATGAAGTGTAAATCATACTCAAATAAAATTTATAATTTTTTTCAATGCCCCTTTAAACAATTTTTCAGTTCCAAAATTTCCATTTTTCTATTATATTACTCACATAAAATATTGCAATATTAGGGCTCCTCTGCATTTTTATAGTGTGGCAGTTGCAGTACTTGTTTTGTTTGAGGTATTAAAGCAATACTGGCAGTGTTCCCGCTAAGGCCGTATGTTGCGAAATTGGCGCAGAAACTCGAAAAATTGGCGCAAGGGTTTCCCAAAAGAAAAAATCAAAAATAGGGTTTTGGTTATACAACCTTCACTTACTTCAGTTTAATTCAGATTATATTCAACATTAATTTCCTTTTTGAGGTGTCTTTCTGAAATTTGCAACGGCAAGATGTATTTTTTTTCCTTTTATGTCGCTTTCGCACAAAGTCAAAATCCTTAGCGGGAACACTGAATACCGGTACTATAAGATTTTGAACAAAATGGTTTTAAGTAAAAACAGCCTAAAATGAAGGAATATGTGACTCTCTAAAAGTGTTTTCAAGTGCATTTTGTTAAGAACTTGTTTAGCACATGCATGCTTTCCTATAGTAATACACATGGAATTAAATTCGGGATCAAATGACCATAACAGAAAAAGTAAGCATATTTAAGCCAAACTGTTTGGAGGGTATTAAAATCTACCAAAAACAAACCCAATAAGTTTTAAAAAAATCAAAAGTCATGGGTGACAGGGTCGCTTCGTTGTAACACTATATAATATTGCTCTAAAGAGAGCAGAAGTGGCTGGACCCGGGGGGTGAGGGGCAGTCAAATAAGAAATGGATACTGGTGTAAGGGCCGCGCTCCGACAGGCTGGGGCATTCGGTGTGAGCAAAGGCTCAAAAAATGAGGGGTCATTGGGTGCAAGCCTGGTTTTTTGCATTCAGTGAGAGAAAAATACAAAAATATGAGGGCTTATTGGTCAAAAAATGAGGGGTCATTGGGTGAGAGCAGTTTTTTGGCATTCGGTGAGCGAAAATTGGCATTCAGGGAGAGAAAAATGCAACAAATTATGGGGTCTTTGGGTGAGAGCACATGAAATTCGAAAAAGAAAATAGAGGTCTTTGGGTGCCAGCGACACTGAAAAAGGGGGTCTTTTGACCCTTACATACGTGTCGCCTCCAGAATGGGACTGCCCCCCCCCCCCCCCCGGGTGGCTGGGCAGAGTGGAACCCCTGTAAATCGGCTTTTTTGTTGGGAGAGGGTAAGGGGTGGGGTGGGGTGGGAGGTACATAAACATATACCCCCCCTTCATACTGCCACTATAAATTTGTCTCTCACGACTTAAAGTTCACTTCCAAAAAAAACGAGACGCTTACCTCCCCCACAAGTCTGTGTACACTCTGTCCAACCAATAGGTTCCCAAATATAATTAGGATTGGTGCCAACATCAGGAATAACCAACGCAGGGTCTAATGTTGTAATGGGCACCTCATCTAATTCCGGGTTAGTAATGGGCTCATCCAATCCTAATGTAGTTTTATCTGACCCAGGTGTACTTTTATCTGATCCTGGTGTAGTTTTATCTGATCCTGGTGTTGTTTTATCTGATCCTGGTGTAGTTTTATCTGATCCTGGTGTAGTTTTATCTGATCCTGGTGCAGTCTTATCTGATCCTGGTGTAGTTGTATCTGATCCCGGAGTAGTTTCATCTGATTCCGGTGTAGTTTCAAGCTCTGTAACCAATACTTGAGTAGTTTTTGGCTCTGTTTTCAGTTCTTCATTAGTTATAGGCTTGGTTTCTAATCCTTGAGTAGTTTCAGACTCTATGTCCAATCTTTGAGTAGTTTCAGGCTCTACATCTAATCTTTGAGTAGTTACAGACTCCGTACCCAATCTTTGAGCAGTTTCAGGTTCAGTTTCCAGTCCTTGAGTAGTTTCAGCATTCGTTTCTGATCCCTGTTTAGTTTGAGGTTCTGTCACCACGACTTGTGTAGTTTCAAGCTCTGTTTCTAATTCTGTGACAAAAGCAGTCTGTGGTAATTCTGGTATCACCTACATAACAAGAAACGGAAAGCGCAAACTTTGGATAAGCAAATATTCAAAACACCAAGTTGTTAGCACAAATTTGCATTGATTTTTGAAAGTTAACAACAAACTTTTTTACCATTTTTTATCAAAACAGATATCTTCAAATGTGTTCATTAGGGGCTTTTGTTGTTACAAGAAGTGAAACTGGCTGCCACTTATTCAGTGTGCACAGCCCTCTTGGTATGTCATTCAAAAGCCTGTTTAATTGCCCTGGTGGGACCCAGGGGCAATGCAGGAACTTCTGTGTTTACAGAATTCGGGAGCACTTCATAAGTCAAATGGCAGCTGATAGCACTACAATCAGACTCAGACTGATTTGGTTTACTGACAAGTGAGGTACACCTCGCCTGCGGCTCAGTTGTCAGTGACTTACTAGATCAGTATTCTATGTAGAGTTAGTGGATTTATTAAGTTAGTGAACTATATAGGCGACGGGTTGCAAGTGCGACTAGGCAGCTGACTGCTCAGAACTGTCGGTTCCTGCTGGTTGCTATTGTTTGATACAATGGCAACCACCCATAACGTAGGGTATTCTATCCCTGATTGTTCCCAAAGCTGTTTCAGTCAAATTCTGGACTTCAAAATCTGCTGTGCGTTACATACTCACTCCGGGGGGGGGGGGGGGGGGGGGGGGGGGGGGGGGGGGGGGGGGGGGGCCCTGGGTATTCTGACTGGGTAACCACCCGCATTACCAAAAAGGTGAGACCTGGACAGGTCTCGAGACTTGCAATATAGGGTATCAAAATTGACCTGGTACTCTTCAAGTCTCACATTTGGCTTTTAAGTCTCAGTCTCTGATAGGGTGTCAAACTAAGAAAAAATGGTTGAATTAATAACAATTGTGTCTTGAATTGCCAATAAAAGTGTTTTCAATCAATATCTTGAAACACTTCTTTAAAATGCTAAAATGGCAAAAAGTTACATTTTACCTATGATTTCTTGTAATAATTAATTTGACACTTTTGCATACGGTCTCAAATAGGGTATTCATTTGGACAGATGTGGTCCCGGATAGGGTATCTATTCGAACAGTTAAGGTAGATTCATTGTCTCAGATAGGGTATCATTTCACCAATTTTTGTCAATTTTTTGGTCTCACATAGGGACACTTTCGGAACCCAGGTGAAGAAGAAGAATCGGCGTTTTCAGGCAGTCAGCAACTAGTTTGAGTTTTGAAGTGGCTCCTCACAGGGCCTCAAAGTGATGCTCCTCATAGCTGAACACATACACAGTTAGTGAAATAAGGCAGACCAAAAAGTGTGCTTCTCTTCCAAATCACACAGCAAAGTTTTTGTCAAAGGAAACAAGGAAAATGTATATGATTTATACTATTCTTTCAGATTTTGTTTGTGTTCTTATCTTCTACACCAGGGGTTCTCAACTTGTCCTTACAATTCAAGATTCAAAATTTATTTCAATAACACATTCAATAACACATTCAAAAGCACATTCAAAACAACTTAGAATAAACAAACAGTATATTAAAAACACAACAAAAGAATGGTATTGAGGAGATGGCAAAAGGCCAGTAAGGCCCGAAGGGCCATCCCCTAAGTAGGGCCTAAGTTACACACGATAAAAGAGTATGGCCTAAAAAATACAAAACACACATTCATAACACAAGACATGCCCAAAACAACAAAAAATGGTCATATGTTATATCAGCAAATTTTAAATGTAATCTTCTAAAAGGTTTGTTTTAAACATGTTCCTAAATTCTTTGACAGATTTAGCTTGTTTTACTTTTTTATCAATAGAGTTCCATAAGCCAGGACCAGATGTCCGAACCGAACGATCAGAAAACATTTTCCTCGCATTGTGAATGCTATAATTTTGGGCATTTCTTGTAGTATAATTGTGATACTGGTTATGTTTACGGAAATAATTATTAAATACGCAATGTTTACGGAAATAATTATTAAATACACAATGTGCCATATAAATGAAAAAATAAACATTGTAGGGAAAAGCGCCAAACTTGCCTATTCCTCAGCGTATTCCTAATGTATTTCTTTGTTTTTAGAGTGTGTCAAAGCGCCAATCAGTATTTGTCAAAGTGCCAAATTTGGCGCACGCACCGCTAGTTGAGAATCCCTGTTCTAGACATTTTTGTGCCCCTACACAAACCATTCGGCACCCCATTTAGGTGCCGCCTGGGACATTTATCCCCCTCTCCTTTGACACAACACCGTTAAGGGCATATATAATATAGTAAACCCCTCATTTTCAGAAATATTTAATGCTTTGTAACTCAGCAACCAATAATCCAACAATATAAAAGTATACATTTCTATGTGGGCCCAAATGAATTGTTTTGTCATTTTTGTGCCTATTTTTGGCAATAACTGTAAAATGAGAAATGCGTTCCTATATGTGTTTCTAGATACTAAAAAGTAAAAGAGGTCCAATTATTATTTTTGCAAACAAGGGTTTTTGGACCCCTTGGTCCAAAATCATGCATTTTGGTCGAAAACTGACCTAACCATCGTCTTTTTTATGTACATCCACATACAGAAATGTATACTTTTATGTGGATTTAATTATCCGTTGCTGAGTTACACAGTATGAAATATTTCTGCAAATAAGGGGTTGACTATGCCCTGAATTCTAAAGCCAATGACTTTTCATACCTCTGATGGTGTAGCGACATTGTTGTCTACAACAGGAACGGTGACATCTTTCTCCGATGGCACTTCAGTAGGTTCAACTGCATATTCATTAACTTGAGGTGTGACTTCTTTTTGCGGTGGCACTTTAGTGGACTCAACAACATTTTCATTTACTGGAGGTGTGACTTCTTTCTTCGGTGGCGCTTTAGTAGACTCAACAACATTTTCATTAACTTTAGGTGTAACTTCTTTTTTTGGTGGCACTTTAGTAGGTTCAACAACATTAGCAGGTCCATGTTCCAATGAATTAATGTAGTACTGATATGTGATATTAGCAGGTCTGGTGTCCTTGGTCCAGAAGAGCTGGAGAGGGAAACAAAAATGGAAATATTGGTTGTACGAATCTATCAAAGGCTCATCAGATAATAATTATTATTGTAGTTCATGCTGATCAGATAAAACTGGGTACATTTCTACCATAGGCAGTGGTAGAATTGTTTTGATAATTTAGATGTGAAAAATCGAATTTGTAGCTGAAATTAGCTGATTTGACAGATTTGTTTTCATGTGCTACGCGCGCATTACAAAATATCATAATACTTTCTTCAAAATAGGCCCTTTAGACCACAATATCTCCTCCTCCCTTCATGCAATCAAACTTACAACCAATTCAGAATAGGACCTTAGACCTACAGTACAACTTACTATCACTTAAACTTCCTTCAAAATAGGCCCCTTACACCGCATTTCCTCACCCCCTCATGTACTCCAACTTACCAACACTGATATTTTCTCCAAATAGGCCCCTTAGACCACATCTCCTCATGCAATACAACTTACCATCACTGAGATTTTCTTCAAAATAGACCCCTTAGACCACATTTCCTCACCCCCTCATGCAACAGAACTTACCATTATTGAGATTTTCTTCAAAATAGGCCCCTTAGACAACATCTCCTCACCCCCCTCATGCAACCCAACTTACCATCACTGAGATTTTCTTCAAATAGACCCCTTAGACCACATCTCCTCACCCCCTCATGCAACCCAACTTACCATTATTGAGATTTTCTTCAAAATAGGCCCCTTAGACAACATCTCTTCACCCCCCTCATGCAACCCAACTTACCACCACTGAGATTTTCTTCAAAATAGGCCCTTTAGACCACAACATCTCCTCATGCAATACAACTTACCATCACTGAGATTTTCTTCAAAATAGACCCCTTAGACCACATCTCCTCACCCCCTCATGCAACCTAAGTTACCATTATTGAGATTTTCTTCAAAATAGGCCCCTTAGACCACATCTCCTCACCCCCTCATGCAATACAACATATTATATCATGATTACAGTGATTTGAGCCGTGCAATAGTTTGTTCTATTGCACTG
>JXSR01S009400.1:24328-34821 GCA_000969725.1 Ophiothrix spiculata
TTATATCATGATTACAGTGATTTGAGCCGTGCAATAGTTTGTTCTATTGCACTGTTTGAAACAAACATGTGTGATATCATGATATAAAACAAATATTGAATGCCTATGCACGTGCAATAGTACAAAATATATCATGAGGTCAAATTTGGACTGATCCATTTCACTCGGCTACGCCTCGTGAAATAGAAAAGTCCAAATTTGACCTCATGATATATTTTGTACTATTGCACTCTCAGGCATTCAATATTTGTATACCATTACCAGTCTGGTCCGACTGCCTGAACAGGCAATAATTCCCAATCTGGCAACATATTGCCTGGCCAGGCAACATCATATTTGTCAACTGTATTGAATTCAACAACCTTACCCTAAATTATTACTCCCTAGCAACTTTATAAAAGTTCAGTTGGAATTGTACTTTTGTGGGATGTAACTAAGTACAAATTCAGATTTTTTCACCAAGTGAAAAATAATTTGACCGAGAGAAAGTTGAATTTAAATAACAATAGATTTTTAAAGGTTTTTCAAAATTTCAAATTAAATACCGGAAATAATAAAATAATACTTAAAAACATTTGAAAATAGTCGACAACCAATAATACATTAAGAAAACAAAGACCAGTTGTGAAATTCGTTAATTATGTGCTAAAAACAAAGCAAATAACAAACAGTTAATTTGAATCACAACAATGCATTCTGGGATATGATATTGCCGACGCAGGCAACATACTGCCAACACAGGAAACATTGCCTGTTTAGGCAGTCGGACCGGACTGATTTCTGAGATTTTCTTCAAAATAGGCGCCTTAGACCGCAGCATTTCCTCATCCCCTCATGCAATGCAACTTACCGCCACTGATATTTTCTTCAAAATAGGCCCTTTAGACCACAACATCTCCTCACCCCCTCATGCAACCCAACTTACCATCACTGAGATTTTCTTCAAAATAGGCCCTTTAGACCACAACATCTCCTCACCCCCTTATGCAGCAACTTACCATTATTGAGATTTTCTTCAAAATAGGCCCCTTAGACCACAACATCTCCTCGTCCCCTTCATTTACATAAACAAAGCGTGCACCAAAAGAAATGAAATCATATGATGGTGATTGTTTCTTCTTTTTGTTCAAGATGTAGTTTCGTCCTTTTTCTTTCATGGCTGTAAAGGATAATAGGAACAAGAAAATCTTAATTTTTTACCAATGTCCCTCCTGTCCACTTACTCAGTTAACAGCCCAAAACTATTCGGTAAGAGTGGCAAAAGCAAACCCAGACATTCTCATTTGAGGGGCAAGCAGGGCAAGACAACTTTGTAGGAGGCACTGAAGAGTTGGTGCTAAAACACAACCAAACAACTAATGTTAAATTTACCAAATCATATTTTTTGCTTAGACCAAATAAAAAAAAAAGTTTGTCTCATAGCTGTCGCACGCGTTTTCAAAATTGGGTGATCTGGAAACAAAGTTATGCAGTAATTTTTTTTACTTCAAGATTTTTATAAATTTTAGATATTTTTCTGGCATTTTTTTAAAATTACACTTTTTATCACCATGAGCAAATCCATGCATGAAATTAGAATACAACACGTTTTTACTTTATTTGTAACTGTAAATATATGTTATTTTTGAGCAATGTCAACATACAGAGCTAAGAACCTATAATTCACTGTTGATATACTATTTAAAAAAAAGTTAAGAAAAAAAATCACATTCCGCATTAATTTTCAAACCAGCCATGAGCTTTGAGACAATTTTTTTTTAATTTGGCCTTAACCCTTACTCTCGCACGCTTAAATACAGTCTAAGTCCGAATACGTCATGAAAAAATTTCCGGTTCCCCTCGGATCCCCTTGGGATTCGAACCCATGACCCCCGCTATCCCGACCCAATGTCCAGCTATACCAAGCCACCGAGCACGGCCTGCCCGGGCAGCAATTTCCTGATCATTTATATTCGCCGTCTGTGACGTATTGGGACTTAGGCTAATTCTTGATTTCTTACTGTAGTACTTTGTAGTACGTAGGAGGGTAAGGGTTAATCTAAAAAAAAATCAGTTTTCTCAGAGAATGATAACTAAACTATGAGGATTTTTTAGAAATTACACATACAAATCAAAAAACTTTAAAGAAAAAAATGATGGAATAATAATTGCATCCTTTTGATATCCTTGATTTCCATTTAAATATTTATTAACTTACCCAGAAAATGTTTGGCACCATTCATATCTTTTATTTCTACATTACGAGCTCCAGCTGGGATGTTCAGAATAAGTTGATATTCTTGAAAAAGAAAAAACAATGCTGGTTATTTAAAATTATATTCCTTTGGGAAAACTATTACTTAGATCACAAGGTAATCATGCAAAAATGCTTATTCTTTCCCTTGCAGGGACCAAGACATGAAAATCAAATCAAATCAAATCAATCATAACCAGGATTTAAACCAAGTGCTAGATATTAATCCATAGGCATACAGTTCAAATCCACATCACTATTCTAATTTTGCACTAGAGAAAAAAGGAGGACAGTAAAGCACGGACTTACGAAAAAAAGACAAAATTGTGAACATCAAATCATATATAGGATTTATGAACAGGGAAAAGTTGTGGGAAGTAAGTGTGTATTTATGTAAACAAGATGTGGATGGACAAATTGTAGCTTAAGCACTAACATGACCAAGAGAATGATATAAAACATTTACAGCATTATAATGTGCATGCCTCATCAAATATTCAGTGATGACTTAGTTTGAAAAGATGATTTAAGAGTTTGGTCATCTAAAACAAAGCAACCGAACGAATCAAACAGACTGGAAACTGTAAAATTAGTAAGGTGTCTGTCGACATAAATGTAGACATAAAGCATATCTTGACATGTCGACATAAAATCTCATTTGTCGACAAAAATGGGCAAGTAAAATTTCATAAAAACTTACTTAATTAAGTTATGCCTGTTTATTAGCAGTTGATCTTTAACAAGTATTAGTTCTTCGTTATTTACAACCGTTTTTTAAGTTATTACGATTGTTCACAACAAAACAGTTACAAAATATCAACTTTATATCATCCATATTGTCGTACGCAAAAAGAACAAGCACTATGGGTAAACCTACGTGTCATTAAGCTTATCAATTTTTTTTTCGTTTTTCCCGCAAAAACGAACTCTTTGATATCAACTTTATGTTCACATATATGTCGACGGCGACAACAAATTATTGTGAGATGTCGACATGAAAAAACAGTCTCGACAGTAGCCTTAAGGCTGGGGTAGACCTTCACATGGCATGAATGGTTTTTGTACTCTAACTCTCAAACTAATTGCATAGACAATATAAAAGTATACATTTTTAGCAGTGAATTTTTACCCTGAACACATTGGGGATATCGATTTTTAACCAAAATGTTGATTTTGTCAAAAAAATGCCAAAAATCATCATTTTTGCCCCAAAATTTCTGGAAAGCCTAACTAAAATTTGCATTTGTGAAATTTTGAACTTTTTTGCTTTTTGGAATTTAGAAACAAATGTCTAGGAACGGTTTTCTCAAATTTTTGATTTTTATCTTATTTTTTGAAAAATTGCCAAAAATAGGCACAAAATTGTCATTTTGGTGGCAGCGGTGGGATTTGTTTACATATTTTGACCTATTTTTGGCATTTTTTTTAAATCTAAGAAACAAATCAAAAATTCGAGAAAACCGGTCCTAGACATTTGTTTCTAGATTCAAAAAAGCAAAAAAGTTCAACATTTCACAAATGCAAATTTTAGTTAGGCTTTCCAGAAATTTTGGGGCAAAAAATACGTTTTTTGGCATTTTTTGCCAAAATTGTCATTTTTGGTCACAAACTAATATCATTATCATGTTCAGGGTAAAAATCCGCTTCTAAAAATGTATACTTTTATATAGTTTATACAATTAGTTTGAGAGTTAGAGTACAGAAACCATTTATGCCAATTGAAGGTCTACCCCAGCCTTAAAAATTATATAACAGGATGAATTGACATGATAGGAAGATTGCCATCTAAAGTAGAAAGGCTCTGGCAATTCTTCTATATCACATGAGGAAACAGAAAAACAAAACAAAACACAGATTCATATCAGTAAAATGGCCAAACAAGTTCAAAGTGAAAAGGCTAAAAGTTTGCAATCCAAAGGTATACAGAATCTTTGGCTCATGCAATTCTTAAAGCAAACTGTACACATAAATTCATGTAAGTAAACGTACAGGCCTGTAGCCAGAGGAAGCAGCATATCTCCATATCTGCTTAAAGTAGTTTTGGTCAAAAGGTTTATTTTAACAATTTTGTTATTACATAGGGTCACTTTAAAGTTAAAAAATGTCCCATAAAAGTTTCAGGGCTCCCAACCCTTCCATAGCTTGAAAAGTAGAAGGGGGATTGTGACATAGTAGTGGATGTCTGTGTCTACGTCGGCATTATGAAAGGGGTTGACATTTGCCTCTAACTTCTGCATACTTCGATGGATTTTGACCAAACTTGGGTCATGGGTGCAGCATGGGAACCCACATTTGTGGGTGAGGTCAAATGTCACATACTGAGGTCAAAGGTCATATGAGGTAAAGTTTTAAAATGGGATGAAATTGTCAATTCTGTCTCATTTGAAAAGTTGAACCGCTTTGAACCATTATTATGTTCTGAGCTCCAAAAAAATCGGACAGGGATATCGGACAGAATACAAAATAGCAGATTTTGAACATAATAATGATAAAATTGGATGGATTTTTTCGCATGATACTCAAAGATATTGGTCTCGCTATGAGTTTTAGAAATATCGAGCTCGACGCTGCGCGTCTAGCACGATATTTCGTAAAACTCATAGCTCCACCAATATCTTTTTGTATCATACTCAATCCATCCAATTTTATATCAATCTTGGTTTATGGATAAAATATAAGAACCCTCATATGTTAGTGTGGTGAAATGTCACATACCAAGGTCAAAGGTCATATTAGGTCAAGTTGTCAAATAGGCTGAAAATGTCAATTTGGCTAGTGTGAAAAGTTAAAAGTCCAAATGGAACTAAACTTGGGTTTTGGATATAATATAAGAACCCTATATGTTGATGAGGTCAAAGGTCACAAAACAAAGGTCAAAGGTTATATGAGGTCAACTTGTGTAAGCTAGGCTGAAAATTGTAAGAAACATCTACATTTTTGGGGATCACGTCGGCCAGGGGGGATCACGTGGTGTCAAGAACCAGTATTTTAAAATTCTGTATGGCTACAGGCCTGGTTAAACAGCTTCAAACAGATATAAGAAGATTGCAATCCTAATTATGAAAAATAACATTTGACTCTTGAAATTCTTTTATAACGTACCTCCTCTTCCCCTATCCGATACTGGTACGGTCACAAAATTGTGGACTGTTGGTTTTATTTGAATGACAAAGTATAGAGGTAAAAGGTGAAGAAGTGTCACACACATTTTACAGATACATGTAAAAAATGATAAGGGAATCTTAAAAATATAAAATTGAGGTGTAACTTTAAATGTTTTTTGAGTTTTTAAATATTGAAAATAGATTAAAAGCTTGATTCAGATACATAATCCCTTAAATGTGATTGGTACCCAAAAACTGAAACCATTTCAGTGACTAGGCATTTTAATTGGGGCATTCGTTACAGAGGAAGAGATTTTTTGACAGGAATGAGTACTGGAAAAAACAAAATATTTTTCCCAGCTTTTCCAAACTGAAACTTACCTAGGGGTAGCATTCATATATGAATGAATATGAATTGTGTATCTGCTGCAGTCAGCATTCAGTGAAAGGTTTAGTACAAAAAAGGGTCATGTGATGAATGTTTGTTATCTTAATTCCTAAAATAAGAGTCATTCAGTGTCAACTTCTTAAATTTTAGAGCAACTTTGGTGATTTCAGTTCTGAATTGTTGGATGAGAAGTTTGAAGCATGCAAAAATGGCATTTTACGTTAAGATTGGGGTCAGGAGTGTAAACAATGCAATTTCCTTTTAACCTGTTCTGTTTGGGTCAAAACATAGATCTTTTGAGCTATCAAACATTTGGTGCAACAAGTCTTTGTTATTACATTAATTCAAATGCATCTTCTAATCAATAACGGATGCTTGGTGTTGAAAATCACCAAACATTTGACATCAAAGCAAATTTTGTGGTGTGTTGATTTTTCATCACCAAGCCTCTGTTATTAATAGAAAATACATTGGAACTATATATCAGATTATAAGATAACAAAGACTTGTTGCACCAAATGTTTGATAGCTCAAAAGAACTATGTCTTGACCCTTTTGATTTAGTCAGGGGTGCAGGTGGGGAAACAACTTCTGTTGAGGGAGGCAATCCGCCTTGCAATGGAAACCCAGAACTGTGGTCAAAAATTATCCTACAGTCAAAAATATAGGCTCATCATGAAATTTCTTGCTAGAAGGGAAAAAATCATGAAATATCTTGCTGTGCTTACTATTAGATTTTGATCCTTTGGGTAACTGCACAAAGTTTCCCTTGACAAGATCACATTTGGTATAGTCTCCGTCGCATACGCCGCAGACGTCTTCTCTCATTGGCTCATCTAGATTGTTGTTACATCCGATGGTCTGAAAAAATAATGAAATAATATATGAAGGTTTTAAGATTTCCTGGATTTCAAACAGTGGCATGAAGGCCAAGAAGAGGGGCATGGAGCATTCAAAGTTAAGGTAAGGGAAAAGCACAGATTTACAGGGGAGATACTGGACTTTGGATACCGGCACATGTAACGCCGTTATCAGCCATGTAGCTTCAATTAGGGGTATTTTTATTCCTGCCAAAGATCAACTCTTAGTGCCAAGATTTGGTTGTGCTTAGAGACAAACCATGAAAGTAATACTTAATGCAAATTTATAAAAATAGATTAATCATTTCTTCTACTTAATGCAAATGATGCATCAACCTACACGCAAAATGTTCAATTTCAATTTTCAATTTTCAGGCATTAAGACAATAAACCTAATTCTTCCAGTTTGTCTCCCTGCTGGAACAAAAATGGCGACGAGTCTGGTTTTTCCCCTGTAAATCTGGGGTGCACCCGCTAGTCCGACATGCGCTAGTCGGACTACACAATTTTCCTATACCTTAGAGGTGCGCTAGTCCGAAAATGAAAACCACTGCGCTAGTCCGAAAATACAATGCGCCAGTCCGAAAATGAAAATACATTGCGCTAGTCCGAAAATGACATACACTGCGCTAGTCTGAATTTGAAAAACAAATTCGGACTAGTGCCGTGTATTTCATTTTCGGACTAGCGCAGTCTCGGACTAGGGCAGTGTCGGACTAGCGCCGTGTATTTCATTTTCGGACTAGCGCAGTGTCGGACTAGCGCCGTGTATTTCATTTTCGGACTAGCGCAGTGTCGGACTAGCGCATATTTGTCGGACAAGGAAAGTGTACCCGTAAATCTATGGGTGCAAGCTACTTTTATGAAGGTGGGGTCTGCAATCCTCCCTTGATTTATATTTTAGAGAGATTATTTTATGTCAAATGATTTATACAACAAAAGGGATAGGCCTAAAACAAGGGGTGAAGTGGGCATCACATCAACAACAAAAAATAACAATCAACCCCAATTTACCTTAAACTTTGTTTCCATTCTATGGAGAATTTTACTTTTATTCATTTCTATTGGTAGATATAGAAAACAGTTAATAGTATACAAATGCTTTGAGGGGCATGGTTTAAATTATTTTCCCGAGGTGATCTCAAAACCATGAATATACACGAAGCGAAGCCGAGGGCATATACATGGTTTTGAGATCACCGAGGGGAAATAATTTTAACTATACCCCAAACTAAAAGCAGTCAATATATACCGAATATATATATTTTTGTCCTCTAGTTGGTTAAAAGAACCATTTTAGCACTCAAAGCGCCCGATGATAATTTACGATATTTGTTTCTCCTTTCAATGCTGACCTCGTCGTATTGATAACTAGCTGACGCACAGTAGCGCATGTTTGACCATGAATGCTCAAAGTCGTGCGCGTGAAGCTCGAGTTACACGCCGCTAAACACATTGAGCGGGCCTAGTGAAAAATATGCCCCGGGCATAGCAAATTTATAGGTAACAATAAATACTGCCCTTGGCCTGCCCCCTGGAGTTGGCACTTTAATAATAGCTTTATAAGGATATCTAATGCAAACTTGAAATTTATTTTGATTTATCTGCAATCTATGATGTGAAAGAAATGTTTTACGACAATTTTTTGCCTGTTTCTTGAGTCATAGCAACAATATAATACTTTTAAAAAATAGTCTCATTCCCCTAATCAGCAATCAAAATAAATTTCTAATTTTTGACTTTCTGAAGGTTTACATTAAAATTGTCCCAATTCCAATATTTGATAATTAACTGTTATTTTCTAACATATTAAGTGTAAATCATGCATTACTAAAATTTCAAAGTTTTTTGTAATGCCCCTTTAAATCACAAGGTTTAATCATTTCAGCATCAGCAATTTCCCTAAATTTACAGCAAAATGTTGACATACCACACATTCTCCTTGGATACAGATGCTCTCATGGTCGTCATAGGAACAAGGTGTGCCGTCCCTCACATTGTATTCTGACATGACGACATCTTGGGTTTTCTCAGAGATACAAGTTAATTTGCATGCTAACGTTCCTGAAAAAGAAAAGAATGTTAAAATACAATATGTGAACCGTCATATCGAAAGGTACCTTATTAAGGGTCCCAAAATGAAAATTGATTTTTTTTTTGGGTTTCATCTGAAAGATTATAACTTCAACATGACACCTTGCTTTTGGTTATTGGATGTTCGATTGCAAAGTTACATCCAAATTAGTAAAAGGCATTGGGCTGATTCAGAAAACTATGGTTCTGAGAAAATCAAGTTTTTAAAGTTTCCGTACTGGTAAAACTTGAATGTAGAAAAGATTTTTATCTCAGTTTTTAAAACATTTGTCTTATATTTTAGATGTTGGAACCTGATTAATATGATAGAATACACTTCAAAGGTAACGTTTCTGATGAAATTAGAAATTCGATTTTGGACGTGACTTTTGACTCTGCTCAGCTTCAATGGCCCGTAACTCGTAATTTATTATGTCGACCTTAAGGTACCTTTCAATATGACGGGTCACAAATCTATAATGCACCATTCACTTGAGCACATTTATGTGGCGCTGAATATTTGACAATTTTCATTACCATGATCATCAACATGATCAGGCGTCTGTCATGATTAGAAAATGTACTGAAAATGAAGCTCATAAACAGAGTATGGATCGGGCTTTTATTGAAAGGTTTTAAGTGGCACCAAAGTGTTTCCTAAAGAACTGCTTGAGAAGAATTAGGAGTTTAACTCTTAGGGTGCGATCACATAGAAGTATACGCACTGGTATACGGTATACGTTATTCGCTATACCCTCCTGGGGAGGAACTCACATGTTTAGTGATGAGGATAATCCCCATCAATTTCAAATATGAGTGCCTCTCCCTGTAGCGTCTAGTGAATATCGTATACGTCTATGTGATCACAGAAGAGCGCCAAAAGCAGCATTTTTGAATCATTGGTTGTTCTTGGATGTATTCATAATAGCTGTCTTCTGTTGAATTTCATGTAAGATTTCCCAGCATGAAATTTGAACCACGCATACACCATTTGAAGTAAATACTGAAAAAAATACCGAGTTGATGCTTAATTTCACATGAAATATAAAATTATATGAAAGTTTTACGATTTTCATAAATAAAATAGCATATTCATGTAAATTTACCTATTAAGGCAGCAATTTTTAAATTATGAATAATTAATGTGGTGCAAATTGCACCATGGTGCTTAAAGGGTTAAATTTCTGGCAAAAAGCAGCTGTTTGAGATACATAGCTATCTATACTATAACATTTCAGATTCCTTGGTGACATATGAGAGTGAACACTTTATTGCTCTTTTCAAGAAACGTTTGTCCTTACTGTTTCTGTTCTCAAACGGCAGCCATGTATGTTTAATTCCTTTGAAGTACCAGTTAGCAAAGTCTTCTTCACACTGGACAGCTCTTCTGTCTTGGCTTGTAGCACAATCCTAGATGAATGGATGGATGGAGATCATAGTTAAAAGTTATGAGAAACAAGATTCAATCAGAGAGGGACATCTTAAGGGGCCTGTTAACCCGGTCGTTTGTTCGGTAGCAGAATTTAGTTTTTCTGCATTTTCTGATACTTCAGCATGTTACCTTTTATTACAGACAATAAAATACTCCAAAACAAAACTTTTAAACTTATTTATAGGTAAAATTAAAAGATCATTTTGACATTTTTCAGTAAAATAAACACGTGGCTGTTAGCGGGAAATTACGGGCATAGATACGCGTCCTATATTTTGCGTTTAGGTTGCGTGTTTTGATGTGCGTGCCTTTTTACGCGGTAACAAGTACTGCGTGCGCGGGTGAACGCGTTGCGTTATGTTCTTGCATGAGCACATTTGTTAAAATCCCGCAATAAACTTGT
>JXSR01S009400.1:34871-47392 GCA_000969725.1 Ophiothrix spiculata
TGCGTGCGCGGGTGAACGCGTTGCGTTATGTTCTTGCATGAGCACATTTGTTAAAATCCCGCAATAAACTTGTCAATACTGTAAACAAAGACCAAATAATTGAATATTGGTATTTTAGATTTCTTTCAATATTTACAAAATAAGGAGCTTAAATTCGGATCTGAAAGTTGAGTACGACACTTACCAATAATATCAATTACATAATAAGTTTTACTGTCCGATGCCCAAAGTTTAGACCTCAAAATTCATGGATTTTAGGTCAAAATGTGTGATTTCTTCATTAAACATGGGATATCTCCATTTCAGTATTGATGAAAAAACACCAATTTTACGGGAAACGTAACTAAAAAAACTAAAAAGTACAAGGAAAGATTTTTCAACCATTATGTACAGTATATTAAAATCTAGGATCGCGTTTCTCATTTTTCAATTTAAGGTCCTAAAATCAAAGATATTCATTAGTTTCTATTAAAATTGATGCAGATAAATTTTGGAAACGGCACATTTAACATGGTTTTTGTTATATTTCAAAAAAATCGGCTTTATTTAAAAAAATAAAAAATGCGATCCTAGATAATTGTGTGCAGTTTTCAAAAAAAATATGTGATAATATGGCAGTAACAATTTTTTTAGTTACCTTTCCCGTTTCATGTGTAGGCAAAATAACTGCTTTTTGCTATTTTTTACCAAATATGGCCATTTGTGAACCAAACCAATAGCATAAACAGATTCTTTGTCAAATTTCCTTTCTAGAAATGTATACTTTTTTTATACTGTAACTTAGTATTTTTAGACTTAAAGTCAAAATAAAAGCCTTAACAGGCCCCTTAAAGTGTTTGGTCCACGCGCCGTCCACGCGTACCAGTACGCGCTAGTTTCCAGGTAGGTATAAGTGCCGCAATACGCATGCGCATATACTCGAGTAGTGTTTTGAAGCCAAAAATTGCCATATTTTATTATTTTTCTCACATGACCCCCAATTTTTATTTTTTCATTTGTAAAAACATACTTGTGCGCCACTTTTGTGAAAAAATTAACAAAAATGCTCGGGCAGATTTTTTGAATCAACACTAAATAATTTCACTTTTGCCACATTTCCCATAGACCCCTGTACTAATTTGTTCCCAAAAACCTCCAAAAATGGTGTTTTTAAGCAGACTCTCATGCAAAAACAAGTCACGTGACCCTCAATTTTTATTTTAAAAATTGGTTCTACATCGATAAAATATCATTCATGCCGATTGTTACTAAAATTCTTCGGGCGGATCTCTCATGGACCAAACACCTTAAGGGGCCTGTAAAGGCTTATATTTTGACTGTCTTTTTTGGGTTATAAGTCTAAAAATATTAAGTTACAGTAAAGAAAAGTCTACATTTCTAGAAAGGAAATTTGACGAGGAATCTGCTAATGCTATTGGTTTGGTTCAAAAATGACCATATTTGGAAAAAATAGCAAAAAACAGTGATTTTGCTTAAACATTTTTCGGGAAAAGTAACTAAAAAAATGTTACTGCCATTTTACCACATATCGTTTTGTGGAATCTGCACAAAATTATCTAGGATCGCATTTTTTATTTATTCTAATTTTTGGAAATATAATGAAAACCATTTTAAATGTGCCATTTCCGACATTTATCTGCATCAATTTTGATAGAAACTAATGAATATCTTCGATTTTAGGACCTTAAATCAAAAAATGAGAAACGCGATCCCAGATTTTGATATACTGTACATAATGGTTGAAAAAGTTTTCCCATGTACTTTTTGGTTTCATCTGAAAGATTATATTTTAAGCTTTAAAATGACACCTTGCTTTTGGTGTCATTTGGTTTTTTTAGTTACGTTTCCTGAAAAAATAATGTTTTTTCATCAAAACTGAAAAGGAGAAATCCCATGTTTAATGGAGAAATCGCACAATTTTGAGGTCTAAACCTTGGGTATCGGACATGAAAACTTATTGTGTAACTGATATTGTTGGGAAGTATTGTACTCAACTTTCAGATCCAATTTTAAGCTCTTTATTTTGTAAATATTGAAAGAAATCTAAAATACCAATGTTCAATTATTTGGTCTTTGTTTACACCATTGACAAGTGTATTGCGGGATTTTAACAAATGTGCTCATGCTAGATCATAACGCAACGCGTTCTTCCGCGCACGCAGTACTTGTTGCCGAGCAAACAGGCACGCACATCAAAATACAACCTAAATGCAAAATATAGGACGCGTATCTATGCCCGTATTTCCCCGCCAACAGCCACATGGTTTTTTTTACTGTAAAATGTCTAAATAATCTTTTAATTTTACCAATAAAAAAGTAATAGTATTTTATTGTCTGTAATAAAAGGTAACATACTGAAGTATCAGAAAATGCAGAAAAACTAAATTCTGCTTTAGAACAAACGGCTGGGATTAACAGGCCCCTTAAGGGAGAAAGCATGTTACTCAATTTTACGTTTTTGCAAGTTTTGTCCCATAACTTTTATTAAAGTGCTTAAAGTACCATAAAGTATACATTTCCAAACAGGAATTTTCACAAGAAACAAGATGGTAATGATCATTTTTGACCAAAACTCACAGTTTTTGAGAAAATCACAAAAAACACATTTTTTCCATTTTTGGCCATTTGGGCTTCCAGATAAGCTACAAATAACAATTAAAAAAAATAATTCTGAATGGGAATTTTAATTTAAAACACCTGTTCAGATGTTGCGTCATTTTTATTTTTGAGGATTTTGACCAATTTTTTGAATTTCATGCCAAATAAGGTCAAAAAATGACAATTTTTTTTTTTAAATTCCCATTCCGAAGTAATTTTTTTAACATTTGTTATTTATAGCTTGTCTGAACGCCCAAATGGCCCAAAAAATATTGTCAAAAATTGATCCAAAAATGGCAAAAATCCCACCACCGTGCCGCCACCATTTTTGGCAAAACATGATACCTTTTGACCTAATTTTGGCAATAGGCCTATTTTAAAAATGTTCTAAAAATATAGAGGGCCCTACTTTTATTTGGATTTAATTGCTGAGTTACAGTGCAAAAACTATTTCTGAAAACGAAGAGTTGA
This sequence comes from Ophiothrix spiculata, assembly GCA_000969725.1. NCBI lineage: Eukaryota > Metazoa > Echinodermata > Ophiuroidea > Amphilepidida > Ophiotrichidae > Ophiothrix > Ophiothrix spiculata. The sequence goes on from JXSR01S009400.1 coordinate 37,941, forward strand.
CAAGGCCCTTATTAGTTAAAATAATTTTCATTGTTCACATGCTTATATATGTTGAAAATCTGAGTTGAAAAATTCCCACAATGTATTATACATTTAGATTCAAATTTTAAACTTAATTTTAACTATTATAGATAGTATTTTTTCTCAGTGCACAATGTTATATATTTGATTTTAAAAGTTTGGAAATAATTTACAAATTTAATTGATTACGTAATTTAATTAATTCTATTGTCTTAATTAACACATAACCTCACGGCGGATATTTAAAAACTCACAACAGATTTTTAGGCAATATCTTAAAGGTTATGAAAACAGCAAGAAAAGTTTATCCAAACTTCTAATAAACTCTCCCTGGAACAAAAACCACAAAAACACCAAATTCCGATTCAGATCTGGTTCGACCGAACCAGATCTGGTTCGTTGCCTGGACTGATCAACAAGTTAACACCACATTTTATTTACAATATAATAACCTATACAAAAAGAACTGATTACAATTTTGTCACAAAAACTAGACCATTTTGACGAGCATGTTTTTTTTTATATTCTTAGCATCTGTAATGGCTTTGGACCATGCAAAAGATAGGGGTTAGCATATTTAATGAATTTGAACTTTTGATTAATTGACAAAACTAATGTAAGTTATTCCACTTAATTTCAGTCGTCTTGATAAAATGCGACATACAATGCCTTGTTCAATGTTCAATTATATTTTGATCAAAATCAGAGCATTATTTAAATCATATTTAACAACGGTCCAAATCAGTGTTTCCGCTAAGGTTTTTGAACTTGCGCCAGTTCCAGCAATTTTAACAAAGTTGAAAAGGTGCTTGCGCCAAAATCATTAGCTGTGGCTGAAAATTAGCTCAATAAAGCTAGAAAAATATCTTTCTCAGACATTTTCAGAAACTTGTTGCGCCAATTTTCACCGCTTCTGCGCCAATGGCGCGCCATACAGCCTTAACGGAAACACTGGTCCAAATTAGTACCAGCCATGAGACATTATTTATTATTTATCAACAATTCAAAACTACACTTAATTTATATACTCAAAAGTAACCAGACAAATAAAACATATTATGACTGATTTTGTCACCAAAACTGAACCATTTTGACGATCACAACTTTTTTCACAAGTTCTATGCATCTATAATGGCCCATACGTTTTTTGAGAAAAAAGAAACAACATTTTGATATTATTTATTTGGGAGCTAATCTCTCTGCATCCCCAGGAGGTGCAACTACTGGGAGGAGATAGTCATGTATATGGGGATATGTTATTCATCCACAGCATAAATAGGTGCTTTTTTCACAAAATGTTTATCATCTGCTTGGTTTTCATGGTTTTACAATTTTGTTCTTGAGCTAAGTTTTGTCATTTTGCAAGACAAGCTTAAAACTCTTGTAAGTTTATTGATATGCTTGTCCTTATTGATATCCTGGCGGGTTATCCCCTGGGGTACTCCACTTAACAAACTCTACAAGTGACAAAGTGGAAACATGCATAAGACTTTTTCTGCTTTTTAGAGAAAAAAATCCCAAGATATAAGTCACAATTTTAAGCAAGTTCTCAGGGCCAAAAACATAGTAGTCCTTCAAACAAAATTTTCACTACCAAACATTTATTTGGTTCAACTTCAAAATGACTATTGACTTCAAACAAAAGAACTCCAACACCGAGTTGAGAACAAATAAAATTTCATGCTTAATTGCACATGTGTACACTGTTGAATTGCCATATAGATTGCCTCAAATGTTTGTTACCGGATTATACTTTAAATTCGATTGCAAATATTTGGTGATGTCACGACCAAATGTTTGGTAGAGAAAATTTTGTTGAAGGCCGACTATGTTTTGACCCTTACAAATCATAATTTTTTGGTAGCACATCAAGATTTTGAATTTCCATCAAATGATGATATCATAAAATCAATGATTCGCAATCGCTGATCATCGACATATGACGGAATAAATCTTTTTTTAGGTTGAGCAGCCTTGATTGTACCTATTTGTAGGTTGAAAACCTAAAACCTGTTTTTTTCCTTTGTATTTTATAAAAAGTCTTGCACCAGTTTGGGGGTTTCTGCACCAATCCCACGGCATATTGCCTTATATGTGTGGGAACACTATTGCACATGATAAAATAGAGTGTCAACTTAATGACATCTTACAAAAACACAAAAATAAGTTGTACCTCTAGATTGCACAGTCCATACTCAATTGGTTCTCCTTCACATGGGGCACCTCCACGATCTGGTCTAGAATGTGATCAAAACATATCAAATAATTTTCTTAACATGTATTCTTCAATTAGTGTGATTTTCATCACCATGTTACCTGGAAAATCATCTTGATAATATGCGCCGAAGGTAATGAGGCCATACTGCCCTCATTTTACCCTGTATAAATTCTTAAAATCCTGTTTTGGGCGAATCACTCTCGAGGAGTAATATTTGACTGCTTCTCAATTAAAAGATACTTCAATTTAACAATGCAATATGAAATCTTCATATTTTATTTTTCATCTTAGCCCAATCTCAAGCTTTTTAGAGTAGGCTATTTGGATGCCCCGTGAGCAAATAGTCCACCTAATTGATATGGCTTGCTTCTCAGTAGCTGTGGTGTTTAACCCCTAATTCCATTAAGTTGATAGTCGTATCTGGCATCATTTATGTAAATGACCACCTATTTCCAATTTAGTACAATGTACTAAATTTAGAAACCGCACAGGAGCTTTGTGTTTGCAAAACTCCTTATTATACTTACACAGGGTTGTCACATGACCTGGTCCTGTATTTAGCTCCGACACCGCAATCGTATGAGCACTCGGACCAGCTGGACCAGCCACCCCAGTCACCATTAATCACAGACTTGTACTCGCAGTAACCTCCTATACACCACTGTTAAAGCAAACAACAAACATTGAAGAGGATTATGATCACAATATTCTATTTTGTAATATATAAATATGCTAAGGAAACAGTTAATGCTAAAGTTATATATATCGGCCGAGCTGGCACGCTTAGTCCACGTGAGTTGTACGAGTTCACAGCTTAATAAAAAAATAAATAAATACTAGGGATTTATAGTGTGCTATGTCTCCTGGATTTGTAATTCCAAGCGACCTCTGTACACTTTACAGGTGTTTGCTGACAACTTTGGCCCATGTAAGCTCCATTTCACACCAATCATCATTTCAGGTTCTGCGGCAACCTCTAGGGGCGCTGAACCTTGATCAGCCCACATACACACCATCGCCTGCGTGGATCAGCTCCCCGAGTTTTAGCAGTTAATTCCTTGTCCAAGGGAATTTCAAACACACTCAACATTTGGCACCAGCGGGGTACAAACTTGGGACCTTCCGCACCGCAAGTTAGCGCCTAACCTTTTGAGCTAACTTGACTGCTATGCTGTTATACACCTCGAAGTTAATGCTTGTGTGGGTTTTGCTTGCTGTGGCATGGCAGCTCGGCTGATTATGTGACTGAAGCATAATTAACTCTGATGGTTTGTGCAAAACACGAGTATTCCATTACTAAACAAGTGTTGAATTCAATCAAGTTGCAACGAAATGTTTGATAGAGAATTTTTTTTTGAGGCTGACTATATCCTTTTCCTTCATCTTTATAATGATCATGCATTAAGCTGATAACATAGCTTGGTTTAACCCCTCCACCCTCTCCCTTTTCCCATTTCTATTGCACTCACCTTATCCGTGTCACATTCAGTCCCATCATGCATATAGGGGAGGACTTCTCTTTGTTTTACACCAGTACTGATCTGTATAATGATGGCACATCAACTGGTCACCTGGATTAGTTTAGCCCCCTCCCCCTCTCCTCCACCACCCCTCCCCTTCCCCCAGTTCTATTGCACTCACCTTATCCGTGTCACATTCAGTCCCATCAAGTGGAGGACTCCTCTTTGTTTTACACCAGTACTGATCTGTGTAATGATGACACATACACTGGTCACAAGGGTTGGTATCGTCCCACTGCACCAAAAAAAAAAAAAAAAAAAACCAACAACACTGAATCAAATATTCAAGCTATGATTTTAATTATAATCCACTTTTTTCAACAGAAATTAAAATTTTGCTTTCACTTTTTCAATATTCATTATTCTACATTTACTTTATTGCATTAAATGTTACAATATTAAATTCACAAGATGACCTTAACCCTTTTAATATGAAAGAATTTTCATGAAACACCCTTTGCAGGGAGTAAAGCTTGACGTCCAAAGACATTCGCTTGCTCAAGTTACATTCTCTCTTGATATTCGCTCTGACTTATTCGCTAAAACGGAGAGCGAATATCACTCTAATTGCGCGAATATTGTTTAAATTGACGAAAGCAAATCTCACTCATGCATATTGAAGTGCTGTGATGATTCAATAAACAATTATTGAATCAAACAAACCCAAGAATATTTGCAGTGAACTTCGTTCCCACTCAATCTGAAGTGTAGCGAATGTCGTGCTATTCGTTAAGCGAATATCTCTCCCTGTTTGAGCAAAGTTTTCTCGGTAGTGTGAGCCAATGGGGTGAAACCAGCCTTGGCATCATTTTATTCCATCATTGGCATTAATTTCTTGGCACACCTTTAGGTATTCAAACACGCCACAGAGTTGTTCATCGCGAATCAACAACGATGCATCCATGCGTCTGCGTATTTTGATTGCGCGTCCCTCAAAATCAGCATATCTCTTTAAGCACATCCCCCCCCAAGGAAAAATCCTGGGCATCCCAGGTTAACTGGGTAACTGATATATTGTTCAGGTTATAACTTTTCCTACAAATGTGTAGTTATGTTTTTAAACTCAGTTTTTGAATGAGCTGAAGAAAGTATACACTATGTTTAGCACGCCATATTTGATATTTGGTGAATGCAATTCCTGTTGAGATCTTAGATCTTTATATGTAATATATAAAATCCGAAAAAAATGAATCAAATGATGAATGGTTCTCGAGATATGGCTGGTGAAAGGTTTTGTGTGCAAACACTTTTGACCACCAGTGTACAAGTGTTTGTATAAATCATTTTATATAAAGTGATCTTTATTATCTGAATTGCAGACCCAAACATCTGAAAACAATTAAAGTGCAATGTTTGAATACGTACAAATATGCAGACATCCCATCCTTCGCCGAAATCAAAGCGACACTGGTCATCCATGGAGTATCTCTCTCCAGGGTACTCTCCTACCGGTACGTATGTGCGACTGCTATCATACGGGTCATCCAAGAGACATGTATATGCCCTGGAGAAAGGAAAATAAGCAGGATCAAAAAGGGTAGAATGGTCACATTATTCATCATCTAAGAGGATTGACTAAGTCAAACATTTGATGGTTTACATCACCAAGCCTCCGTAATTGATTAGAAAATGTATTGGGAATAAATGTAACAACAAAGACTTGTATATTAAATATTTGGTAGCTGGTGAAACACTACAGTTAGGCCTGAAGGAAAATAATCTTAAATTCAGCATGTTTTTTTCGACCAACCAACCTTCATTCATTTAGATCATTTGGATTACTGGAGTACAACCAAACAATATTTATTTCAGGTAGATAATGTTCAAACTTCTACACTACTAATTATTATCGCTTACCCGGAAGCGCTTTCGTGGTACCAACGTCTTCAGCCGGTCTTGATGGCTCTGGTTAAAATTCCTAGAAACGCTAGTGATGGACAACATTGACGTTACAGATGTCTTGTGACGTCATATCTCCAAATGTTGGTCGCCCCCTGGTGTTGCTGGGTGTGATGATGTTGTCCCAGACAGGATCTAATTCCCGTCCTTTGTCTTTGTTCTGTCTTGGATTCAGTTTTTTGATATGGATTGCTTCCAGTGTCCTCCTTTGAGACTCCCTGGATTCTTTATCCTATATTCTTACGTTCTCCCAGTCTATTTTGTGAGTGTTCTTAGTTGCACAAAGGTGTTGAAAAACAGCAGATGTGTCTTTGGATTTATGCTCACTAATCTGCTTTTCCAACTTCCTGGCCGTTTCACCGATATAAATGGCTCCACAGGTTAAATATGTGACCTCATAGACCACGCCTGACTGTTTCAAAGTTTCTGATTTGTCTTTAGGTGAAACTAAATATGGACGTAATGTTCTGTGAGGTTTAAAGAAGGTTGGCACACCAGCAGAGCTGAAAGCTCTACACAACAGTTCACCTGGACCCTCAATGTATGGCAAAATAACAGTGGGCCCCTTTTTAGTAGACGTACATCATATCTACAACATTTGGAGATATGACGTCACAAGACATCTGTGACGTCAATGTTGTCCATCACTAGCGTTTCTAGGAATTTTAACCAGAGCCATCAAGACCAGCAGCTGAAGGTGGTTGGTACCACAAAAGCGCTTCTGGGTAAGCCATAATAATTAGTAGTGTAGAAGTTTGAACATTATCTACTTATTTTATACCACTACGTATGAATCTTCATCAATATTTATTTCGGCATCAAGAATGATTTTGGAAACGGTTCTTACATTCAGCCGCTTAATGTCCAATTTAACTATTTGCCTTCTGTTAAGCCTTTCATACTAATAAACACCCTCACTTGCAGTGGTGGCACCAGGATCTAATTTCTGGGGGGGTGGAGACAAATGGGGATGGGGGGGGGGGGCGGGGGAAAAAACTTTTTTATTTGGGGGGGGGGGCAAATTGCCCCTTGCCCCCAGTCCATTCAACAAGATACTGTAATTGACCTATTGATAATGGTGCATTTTTATTGATGGAACGATATGAAGTGTTTGGTAATGGAAGCACTTCTATTGAATGCATTTGAGCAATCCGCCATATCTCATGGTAGTGCACGTCACATCTATTACTTGCGTGCAAAGTTAAAGACGTTCCACTATGAGCACAAAATTGGTGTTAAAGAAGTGCTTGTCAGTTTGCTTGGCTAAACAATAGATTGCGTTGCTAAAGGTCCCCAACTTGAATAATTTTTGACACCTAATTTCTGAGACATGAAGGCACTTACCTAATATAGAAATGCAGTTCATTTCGACTACAATCTGAGAAGTAGTAGTTGTTATAGACAGCGTTGACGATGGGTGCCATGATGGAGCCTTTGTCATAGCATGCGTTCGTTTGACCGTCATGCTCCATACCGAGGCTGAAATAATAGAATAGAAAAAGTAGTTATTTTAGATGGTGTTGGGGACATGGGTGCCGTGCCATAAGGTAAGGTAAAGTCGAAACCGAAGCTTGTTTGCTAACGGCCGTGGTGCCCATCTCCATTTCCTTAGCGTTTACGCCAGACTCCACTACTGTGTATGTCTGTGGGGGGTACGCCACTCCTCCCGCACAAATGAGTCTGATTTACCATCCCAGTACTTTTTACATACTGGTACCCATTTCTGTCACCTGGGTGGAGAGGAACAATGTTGACAAAGAATCTTGCCCAAGGACTCAACACTGCAGTGACCGGGCCAGGGCTTGAACCCACAGCCTCTCGATTATGAGTCCAATGCTCTAACCACTGCGCCACGGTGCCATAAGGCCAAAAAAAAATGGTTTGTTTGCCCTCCAATGGAAAATTATAATTTTGGGTCGGTCGGTCGGTTGATCTTCTTTTTTTTTTACTCTTCACATATATTTTAAAGAATGATGTCATTCCATGGATTTTATCGTGAATACCAAGCAATGCAGGGCTTAATCAAAGATGTGGGTCATTATTTAGAGGAAATATGCATTTTATACTCCTAAATGTGACTTTATACTGCTAAATTTTACGTTTTCCATCGAAAATATGACAGGGTTTGAGATATTACCCACATTTGAGTGACAAAAGTGTGAAAAAAATATTTCAGTATGATAAATACCTTAAAAATTTATGAAATGAGTTATTTTAGGTGTGAGAGGGCTATATTATCATATTTTGTAATTTTTAATGTGAGTATTTTTTTTGGGCCGTTTTTTAGAAAATTTCCGATTTGGGGCCAAAAATTGCCAAAAACGCCCGTTTTTGGGTTACAAAATGTTCCCCCTCTCATTTTCAAATACTTTTAGTATCCAAAATGTACATTAATATTGATTTGGTATATTTATTTTTCTTAATTTGTATCCTATTTTTTCAAATGAAAGTGTTTTTTTCCCGATTCTTTGTATACTTTCGATGTTGCAATGGATCAAATTTGACCTGCGGGGTGACAAACGAACCCTCAAAAAATGTGTTTTTTCGTAAAAATTTGCACTTTTGAAATTATAATTTTGGACTGGAAAGGGCTAGAGGGGTGATTCACCCCTAATTAAGAAGGGAATTTTATACTCTACAAGCTGATAACAATTTAAAGCAATTTAAATAATAATAAATTGATGAAAAATGCAAAAATGGTACCCCAACCCCGAAGTGTGAAAAAAATCGGATGATTTGATAAAAAAAAATATATAAGAGCTACATGTCTGAAAAGTTAATCAATTTTGCCCATCACCATTCCCCATAATTGATTAGATTTACAGAGTGGTACCATACAAAATGTATGTACTTTTTTCAAAATAATGTTTTTATTAATCCATTTTGGCCCTTTTTAGCCCCATTTCGGCCAAATTCGCCCTGTATAAGTCTATGGGGAAAAAAGTTCAAGATTTTGCATTTTGACTTCAGAAATGAAATCTTAATTTCAGTCTAGAAAACATATTTCATTTTATATTTTGGCAAAATTTATTAACTCATCAATTTGTCACTCAAATGTGGGTAAGATCTTGAACCCTGTCATATTGAGTTTTCATATTTTACATGTTTGAAGAAAACAAAAATAAACTAAAATACCTAACCCAAATTTTTGGCATTTTAGGGTCGGTCGCGGAGGGCAAACAAACATGTTTTTTTTTTCGGGGGGGGGGGGGCCTAATGGAACGCATCTGGGATTACTCGTAGCAATGCATTTACTTGACCATCATGCTCCATACCAAGTCTGAAATAAAAAGTAAGGTAATTTCAAAATTAGCAGAAGGTATACATTTTACAGCTATCTGTGTCTGTGTCTTGATTGCTCAAAATGTCTTCAATTTTTAATATGCCTACCTTGATTTAGGGCTATGGCTAATTTGAGAACCATTGCAGACACTGGAAGGCTAAGTGAACTTCCGAATTGTGATTAGAACCAGTGTTCCCGGTAAGGATTTTGACTTTGCGCCAAAGCGACATAACAGAAAAAAATATACATCTCTCCATTGTCAATTTCGGAAAAATCATGTCAGAAATGAGAGAAATGTTGAATATAATCTGAATAAAACTGAAATAAGTGAACGTTGTGTATAACCACAACCCTATTTTTGACTCTTTGTTTTGGGAACCCCTTGCGCCAATTTTCCGAGCTTCTGCACCAATTTAGCGACAAACGGCAGGAGCACTGAGTAGGACTAATACCAATTAATATTGAACAAAGTGCTTATTATAATTCACTTATTACACACATCCAGGCTCAT
>JXSR01S009402.1:13634-29475 GCA_000969725.1 Ophiothrix spiculata
CTCTCTTTTTCCTAAAACACCCCGAATGCAATAAACTACTGGAGTTTTGAAAATCCATTTTGAAAAAATATACTGTTTAAATTATCTTACAAAATGCAGTAAAAATCTTGATTTATGTGTGTGTGTGAGAGTGGAGGTGTGGGGGTGTGTGGGGGTGTGTTAGTGCATAGGCGGCGGAAGCGGGGGGGACGGGGGGGGGACATGTCCCCCATAACTTTTACGAAGGGGGACCGACCCCCACAAAAAATCAAGATGAAAGAAAGAAAAGGAAAGGAAACTGAAATTTTTCCCTTTGTTTTGATAATTTAAATGTGAAAAACCAAAAAAAAAAATTGCGCGCTTCGCGCCAATTTTAAGTAAAAAATTTGACATTTTAGCACAAATTTCGCAATTTTTAACAATTTGTAGCTGAAATAAGCCGATTTGGCAGATTTTTTCCGCGCGCTACGCGCGCATCACAAAACATCATAATTTTCCTCCGACGCTTTTTGATCAAAAAAATAGACGTCCCCCCTAAAGTTTCAACCTACCGCCGCTAATGTGTGTGTGGTGGTTAGGGGAGGGGAAGTGTATCGTTAGCTCGGGTTGATTAACCTTCTAACCAAGCGGTTTTTGTAACACGTTTAACAAGGGTTGTTACAACCCCCCTAATTTTTAAGAAACCACTATGAACTTGGTTTTGCTATCAATTGATAGGTATGGTCCTCCCCTATTCAACGATACCAAGATCACAAAAATAGGCCAAGGCGTTACGTAATTATGACGTCATAAAGTTTTTTCAGGTCGAAAAATCGGAATATTGCCAAAAATAGTCACCAAAATCGATTTTTTTTCTAAAAAACGGAATTTCATCAGGTTATTTGCATATGACAAAGGGAAATTATAATTCTAACATGCCCTGCAAGTTTCCGCCTCATAGCATTTTCTTTTTCAAAATGGCGATTTCAAATTGTCATAAATGTCGCCGGGTTGCAACAGCCCCCCCCCCCCTAAACCCAACTTTGACGGCCTACCCTAACCCCACCTTAGGTGGTACCTCCCTAATTTTTCACCAGAATGACTGCAAAGGATGTAAAAGAGATTACCCAAAAGCCTCGGGTCGATTGCTTTTGCGTCTTTATGCTGCGGGGAAAAACATTAGAGGGGGTTACAACAACCCACCCACCCCCACCCGGTTAGACGAGGGTTAAGTGTGTGTCATTTGATATTATCATTATTCTATATAGACTATATCAGAAAAAATGTGATGCCGATATTTTATATTGAATATATTATTAAAGATAACTTTATAGTCATTTTCTGTTGCAATAGGGTTGAGTATTTGTGCAGAGCAAACTTAAGATACGTGATAGTTTAAGAAGAAAGGCCAGTGTGTCATTATTTGATTCCCGTAGATCCGTCTCCAATATCGCCTTTAGGGTTGGTAATATTGCAGCTATTGTCACCTTTGCTCACCTCTTGACGAAATAGATTGGGAATTTGATTTCCATTCGGAAATATTTGGTTATCATTGAGAAATTCAATTTGATAATGTAAATTGAGTCGATGTAAAAGTGAAATCATTTTTTAAGTTTTGATATATAGGAGGTAACTTGATCCATTTATGACGAATGCTTATTTCACGCCTTCGTAAGGAAAAAAAAACACTGATCGCTGTCTGTAAAATCCACCACCATGGATAACATTTATTTCTAAGACTTGCAATGATTTCATTCCATTCGCAGAAAGAAAGATTATCGCGATTTTTGTGATGCAAACGAGATGAGAAGAACATATAGATTAAACATTTACTCCAAAGTACAATATAAATCAATACCTCAACCAGACAAAATTTAATTAAAGTCAGTCGATTGATGACCCATAAATCATATTATTGATTGCCAACATCTTTGAAGAATGAAATATCCTTATTAAACCTTCAAAGAAAGATGTCTTCATCGCCTAATTTGAGCTAAAATTTATACTTTATTAAACATAAATGTGACATCCAGACATTTATTTTTATAAATTTATTTAATAAAATGTCGTGGTTAGTTTCCGTGACAGAATTAAAATGTCTAATAGTCTTATTACTTCTGGAGAGTGAATGTTTTAGATTATTTAATGACATTTCTAACATTTAGAGTAGTATAATGAAATGAGAAGATAAAAGTGAAAAAAAACCCACCACAACTTGACGTTACCTATACAATGTTTTGAATTTAAAAATACTGTCATTGAAAAGAGCTGATAGTAATTTGGTTATTGTTTTAGCACATAACTTAAAATATACTCACATCGAGTGGATTCAATTTCTGTAAATATATAAGATGAGAAACATTCTTTGTCTTATAAAACAAACAAACAAACAAAAAAGAAATATGACAGAGCACTTTTTGTTACACGCGCAACTAAGATGCCCACATATCCCTTCAAATCTAAATCCAATTGATTTTATTTCACGGGGATAACGCTGTATATATTTAGCATCGAGCGATCTAATCAACGACAAGGTCAGTTACAAATTACATTCCAGATGGATGACGAAATAACTGAAGACAATTGGGTCCTAACAAGTAAAAAAGCAGCATGCATTTGGGATTTTACATGTTAAATCGTGGTAGAGAGTATATAGAAACAAACAAAACCTAGTAGACTACCAAAAGGCTCTTCTATAACTGAAGGAAGTATCTACTTGATAAGTAATATGTTCATACATGTTTCTATAATCGAATTGATTTGAATTTAGACGTGTTACAGTAGTATCTGATTGGATTAATAGTTTTGCACACACTGCTTTAATATCTTATAAGATGAATGCAAATTGGCCTCTGCCTTGACGAATCTCATTGTTATGTAAAAATTCCCTCAATATCCACCAAAAGAACACTTAAAGCACCAAATGACATTTTGCATTCTTATGGGGCTATTTAGGTTATAGCAAAATGTCACACATTGAAGTTTGGACTTTATTCGCTTCTAATATCACTGAGGCTTAGGTACCATATGCAATATAACGGTATTGATTCTTAAAGGAACATGTCAAAAAAGAAACTAAGCGGCAACCAGACCCGTAGCCAGAACTTTTTCAAGGGTGTGCGGGTTTTCAAAAAGTGGACCTTTTGGAGGGAAATATTTCGTTTTGGTTGACCCTAAACTAATTTTAGTGGTTTTGACAAAGTGACAAGCAAATAAAAAGTTTTCATCAGTTTTACAAGCATTTGTAATATTTCATTAGGCAACGACCTACATTTACGTGTTTTGATGCTTTAAGTGTTCTTTTGGTGGATATTGAGGGAATTTTTGTGAAGCTTTTTTGTACATTGTCAAATTGGGGGGGGGGACGTGCGACGCCCCTACCGCTCTCCCCTGGCCACTGGCTTGGCAGCAACAGATTTGTTTTCAATAGGAATTGACCACACCTCTCTCATCTCTCTATAGCTTTATTATCATACTGGAGTTTTTAACTAAATGACATTGATATTATAAGACATGCACAGATGTTGTTAACACGTTAACCAAAATTTTATAATTTTGTTTTGGTTTGGCTGTTCACAATAACAATTAAAAATTAAAAATACAATCTAAGATTCAAAAGTATTTGAAGATGGCTTAAGAGGAACACAACTACTATGGTAATATTTGTTCATTCATATTTCTCCTTAGATGACCAACAGTTTCCCAAAATAACAGATGCATTTTCTTACGCATTATTGTTATTAAGCATATCAAAATGTTTAAAAGCTGTATGAATACAAATAGTATACACTTTGTATAATCTATGCCAATACATTTCAAATAACTTCAAAATGCAAACTTGTTTACTCAAACACTACAGGGTGGATCAAAAACTTAGAACCCAAGTTCAAGGTCACTTTTTAGATAGTAATTGAATTGAATTTTCCAAAGAAATTGCAGTCAATTTCGTTTAAACCATCCCTGAAAGTGTTATGCAATTTGCATCATTAGGTCTTAAGATACAGCTCTTTATGTAAACAGTCCTTCAAAGTGGCTTGTCCACGAAGGCCTGTCTTCGTTTTTGTCTTCAGTCTGTCCCCCTGATCTGCACCGTATTTGATTCCACACGTGTTGTACTGCAGGTTAAAATTACGCATGTTTATCTTATGAAAGTAACTGATCGTCAATTTTGAATTGAATGATGCACCTGAACATAGCTTCAGATGGTGAGCCCCAGATTTAGCAACGTTATGGTGCAGTTCAGATTACTGGTTCATACAAGGGGCCTCTGAACTCCAGTAAGCGTAATTCTGATTTTTTTTCTTCGTTTTTTTTTTGGATTATCATTTCCAACAGAGTGGTTAGATTTATTCACTCAATTGTTATCAGATATATTTCAGGCCCTTGGGTGCTGTCAAGTGACGAGATTACATTGAAGGTCTTCAAAAGATCAGCAAAGAAAATGCATTGAAAACGTCTTCAATTCAGGCAGGGGACGCCCGTAACATAACAAGCAGTGTAACACGTGCATGTTAGAGTACTTAAATTGATTACACATTAAAGTTGTGTAATCCATTGAAGGTTTAAGGTCAGAAGGAGAGAGGAGCTATCGTGGACAAACCACTTTGAAGCAATATTCTAATAAAGGACTGTATCTTAAAAACCAATGATCAAAACTTGATCAAAAACGCAGGAATGGTTTAAAACCTATCCCACATGATGCCTTTGCCACCTGAATATGATAGAGGTACAATTACTTAGTAAAAAATAACTTTGAACTTGGGTTTTGAATTGTTTAAACCACCCTGTAAATAAAACAGTTGCTTCAAATTCAACATTAACGATCCAAAACTTATCAACAATTATTTCCTGAAGTCGAGATATTAAACTGTAAGTATTGATTTGAAGAATATCTAAGCTGACATGTTAAATCTGATCTAATCTTCCTGGTTTTTCGTAAATCTATATGCAACATAAAGTTCTAAAAGATTTGGTGCAATAGACCTCCTCGACAAGGAAAGTACGTGCCAGAACAAGCATTTTGAGTAAACACTTGTTTGTCAGATTAAAATTAAATTAATGAATTTTCGGAAGAATATTTTTGCACTTAACTTGTATAGAATAGTTCTAAAGAAAGTAGAAACAAAAAATGTTACACATTAATTCAAATGTCAATATATCTACATTTGTGGCTGGCTGTCCAGCCCGTACGAGCCGTAAATGCCAGAAACTTCATTTTGCGCTAAAGGGAAAAATACATGTCAAGGTCGTAATTTGCTGAAATTGATTTTTGACAGATTCACAATCTTTGTGCTGAGTACAAAAATACCAGCAAAGTTTCATTTCAAGAAAATGATAGGATATGTGAAATAAATCTGCACATTTTTAAGACATTTAACAGAAAATATAAGGCTTACTGATCTTTGAACGTGTTTATCTCAGTTATAAATTTTACTCCCTGACAACCTTTGACGGACCATAACTTGACTTCCGGAAATCGTGTGAAGTTTAAGTGTCATTTTAATCCTTAAAGCATGGTCTTTGCAAATAATTAAAAAAAGTGAACATGACAAGAGGTGGCATTTACGGCTGATTTGGGATGGACGGTCACATTTGGCCTGTGAGATTAACTCCTATTTGATAAAATTATTGGTGATATAATGGGTTGAAAGACATCAAAAGCAAAGCTATAAAATAAAATTGTTACCAATAGTACTCATTAAATGTACAAATCATTTGTTTAAAGGAATTGTATCGATAATTATTAAATAATTAAGTCCATAAAGAATTTTGGAATCAAAATGGCGATTTAAAATTGTCATAAATGGTTGCAATGCCCCCCCCCAACCCAACTTTGACGAACTACCCGAAACCCAACCTTAGGTGGTACCTCCCTAATTTTTCATCAGAATGACTGCAAAGTATGTAAAAGAGATTACCCAAAAGCCTCGGGTCGGTTGCTTTTGCGTCTTTTTTTGCGTCTTTATGCTGCGCCCACCTGGTTAGACGAGGGTTATTTGATATTATTATTATTATTCTATATAGACTATATCAGAAAAAATGTAATGCCGATATTTTATATTGAATATATTATTAAAAATAACTTTATAGTCATTTTCTGTTGCAATAGGGTTGAGTATTTGTGCAGAGCAAACTTAAGATACGTGATAGTTTAAGAAGAAAGGCCAGTGTGTCATTATTTGATTCCCGTAGATCCGTCTCCAATATCGCCTTTAGGGTTGGTAATATTGCAGCTATTGTCACCTTTGCTCACCTCTTGACGAAATAGATTGGGAATTTGATTTCCATTCGGAAATATTTGGTTATCATTGAGATGAAATTCAATTTGATAATGTAAATTGAGTTGATGTAAACTTAAATCATGTTTTCAGTTTTGATATATAGAAAGTAACTTGATCCATTTATGACGAATGCTTATTTCACGCCTTCGTAAGGAAAAAACACTGATCGCTGTCTGTAAAATGCAACAATTAAAAAAATACAATCTAAGATTCAACAGTATTTTAAGATGGCTTGAGGGGTACACAACTACTATTGTAATATTTTTTCATTCATATTTCTCCTTAGATGACCTACATTTTCCCTAAACAGCAGATGCATTCTTCTTACGCATTATTATTATTAAGCATATCAAAATGTTTAAAAGCTGTATGAATACAAATAGTCTACACTTTGTATAATCTATGCCTATACATTTCAAATGCCTTCAAAATGAAAACTTGTTTACGCAAACACTAAATAAAACAGTTGCTTCAAATTCAACTTTAACCAAAACATATCAACAATATTCTTTCCTGAAGTCGAGATATAAAACCGTAAGTATTGATTTGAAGAATATTTAAGCTGATATGTTAAATCTAATCTAATCTTCCTGGGTTTTTCGTAAATCTATATGCAACATAAAGTTCTAAAAGATTTGGTGCAATAGACCTCCTCGACAAGGAAAGTATGTGCCACAACAAGCATTTTGAGTAAAAACTTGTTTGTCAGATTAAAATTAAATTAAGGAATTTTCGGAAGAATATTATTGCACTTAACTTGTATAGAATAGTTCTAAAGAAAGTAGAAACAAAAAATGTTACACATTAATTTAAATTTCAATATATCTACATTTGTGGCTGGCTGTCCAGCCCGTATGAACCGTAAATGCCAGACTCTTCATTTTGCGCTAAAGGGGAAAAAATACATGTCAAGGTCGTTATTTGCTGAAATTGATTTTTGACAGATTCACAATCTTTGTGCTTACTACAAAATACCAGCAAAGTTACATTTCAAGAAAATGATAGGATATGTGAAATAAATCTGCACATTTTTAAGACAATCAACAGAAAATATAAGGCTTACTGATTTTTGAACGCGTTTATCTCAGTTATACATTTTATTCCCTGACAACCTTTGATGGACCATAACTTGACTTCCGGAAATCGTGTGAAGTTCATTTAATTGTCATTTTAATCCTTAAAGCATGGTCTTTGCAAATAATTAAAAAAAGAGGTAGCATTTACGGCGGGTTTGGGATGGACGGTCACATTTGGTCTGTGAGATTAATCCTATTTGATAAATTATTGGTGATATAATGGGTTGAAAGAAATCACAAGCAAAGATATACAATAAAATTGTTATCAATGGTACTCAGTAAATGTATAAATCATTTGTTTAAAGGAATTGTATCGATAATTATTAAATAATAAAGTCCATAAAGAATTTTGGAATCACAAGCTACACTCTTAGAAGGCCGGGATCAAATTTTTGATCCTTTTTCGGGATCATTTTATTTTGATCCTTTAAGGATCACTTTTGATCCTTTAAGGATCACTTTTGATCCTTTTGCGGATCAATATATACAAATGGATCAAATTCACAAGGATCATTTTTGATCCTTTTTTAGGATCATTTTATTTTTATCCTTTTTGATTACAATATCAAAGTTTTGATCCGTATTTCTGGTTTACTTTGATACGGAAAGGATGAGCTCACATTTTGATACCGCGTTTGGATGCAACGTGATGTTTTGTTTCATATTTGAGTACACCCCATTACCGCTACACAGCGGGGAATGTATGCTATGGTGTAACATGTATAAATACATTGATTTCATCACACAGCCCCGTGGTCGAGTGGTTAGAGCCTTGGTCTCGCAATTACCAGCAGGTATGAGTGCGGCGTGGGTTCAAACCCTGCTAGCGTCACTTCAGTGTGATGTTTTTTGCAGGTCTTTTTTATAAGAAATATTTGATCCTTTTTCGGATCAAAAGTTTTGATCCTTTTTTTGGGATCACTTTGATCCTTAAAGGATAAGCTCATATTTGATACCTAAAAAGGATCAAAATTGATCCTTTTTGTCTCATATTTGATACTTTCTTTCTAAAAGTGTATTATGAACTACATTAACCATATATTATGAATTTTAACCAAAAAATGTGTAGTGCTTCTCAATTGCATTAATTAACGTTTAAAATGCTTAATAAGGATTAAAGATTCTTGCTTTAAGGAGCCAGGTTCATTAGCAACTTAGAAATAAGAAGGTATAGCACGTACAGAAACGCAGTAATTACATAAGAACGTGATTAGTTTGATGCTTAAGTGTAAAGTAGGCAGTGAAGATTGTAACAGTTTTGACCAGGGAACATTGAAATCATGACTCCACGCAACTTAGTGGATTGTACCAACGGTGTATGAAAGATATAAATTGATGCATGAGTTGTGTGAACGTTACAAAATCAGAACTCGTGTTATTTTGCTATTTGCTATTTCGTTTGCTATGGAGTAGAGCTAAAAAGACCACCACTTCCCTGCTTTATAAGCAAGGGACTTAAATGTTTTGAATTTAATATTATGGAATTTTCGATTTTTGCCTTGTTTACAAAAGCAGACATTTTTGGTAATCTGATTTTATTTTCAAGGTATGCAATGCACCAAGGATACTGAAATCTTGGTCGCTTGTTAATAAAAAATAATAGTGTATGTGTTCCCATATAAATATGAGAATATCTCAATGTTATAAGAAAACAAAAAAACAGTTGGTTTTGGTTCCATGTCATACACCAGTGGTGGGCCAGCAACATATGACACGCGGGCAGCATGCGGCCCGCGTACTCTTTTTGTGCAGTTGATTTTATCAATGATTTTATCAATTTACCAAATCAAGATATAAGAATTGTTTTTTAGAATTAAACGAACTATTGTTTTTTTGTACGTT
The DNA here is from genome assembly GCA_000969725.1 of Ophiothrix spiculata. Taxonomy (NCBI): domain Eukaryota; kingdom Metazoa; phylum Echinodermata; class Ophiuroidea; order Amphilepidida; family Ophiotrichidae; genus Ophiothrix; species Ophiothrix spiculata. The sequence goes on from JXSR01S009402.1 coordinate 22,792, forward strand.
AGCTAAGGGTAAAGTCTAGGGTCAAGTGTTCGACAATATTTTACCTTAATCATCAATCTTCAATCTTTTTAAACATAGATTTGCATGCAGTTGTCAAAACAACAACAACAATAACACGGAGGTATCTTATATAAATAAATATGGAATTGTACGTTATTACTTATTTCTTTCAATAGACTGGATGAGCTACAGCTTTAGATATATACTATCCAAATCGGACGTTGACTCGACACCAAATGTAACTTTATCCATATCCAATATTTCATGCAGTAGATTATATTTCAGAAAAAAATTAAGATCTTTGAAGAATTAGATCCGTCAAGAGGAGCTTGAGTAAAAGAAATATTTTTTTCCTTATTTTCGTGAGAAATATTTTATTGCCTCTATTTTGTAGTTTGTTTCAGATTCAACTGAGGATGTACATAAGATTACATAATTTCTGTTATATTGTTTTGATAATTTTAATAAGTATAACTTAAGGATTATACCATAGACCTACTATTATAAAACTGATTAAATCGACAAAATGATTATGCTCTAGGTGCAGTAAAACTTGTCACAAATAACAACAAGTTCATCAATGTTTTTCTGGGTTTTATTAATTAGTTAAGTTATGAGTTAATATATCTATATCTTAAGTCACAATCATAGTAATGATACATTATATATACTATGCCTTAATTTGACATACGATTTCTTCATTATTGATAAGATAGTGTTAGTAAACTAATGAAGGTAAGCCATTTGAAATTAAAACGGAATATTGTTTGTGACATGTACGGATAAAAAATCTCATTATATGTTCGAGGTTCATCTCCTATTTAAGTAGACACTTCAGGTAATTTTTAAATTATGAATCAAATTGCTTCAAATGAATTTTGAATAAAAGCAGGTGATCTAAAGAATCCAAACCCGTTTGAATTTTTCAAATCCGACCTTCCGTTATGAAGGTTTTTGTATAATTAATTTAACTAATTTTGGAGACCGCAGGATAGGGGATAAATCTTTTAGTTTCTTTATTTTCGCCAAGCAAGGTCACGGCACCAATCCAGTTACACCTCTTGTCAATACACAGAGAATTTGGTCAATATTTTAATTGTCTGAATGTATATTACACACACAACAGGTGTTATTTTGCAGCTTTTTGCGCCCACACATGCGCGGGATGTTTAAAGATGATTAGTTCCGCATGATAAAGAGCTGATCAAAATTGCTTTAGGCGGAAGAACAGGCGCAGAAATTACACCCAAACAGTCATTATTTTTGCCGCTTGTTGTTTATTTACATTTGATTTAACAGATATATTTAAAAAAATTCTTGAGTGTGCATGGATGTCTACATAACTTGTACTCCTCTGAAATTCTCTTTTCTTCACTTCCAAAAAAATTGTCAAACCTTTGTAAAATCAATAACTCTGCAACCACAAATCAGAATTTTTTAGTACAAATAAGTGGCTGTACATAAACAAAATCATCTTCCTGATAACATATTCTTAAATAAAAAATGGTCTACCATATTGCGCGGAACTCAGAAAAACATCTGAAAACGCAAGTGAAAACGTATCTAGAAACACTTTATGTCAGTATCAAAACAAAACTATCAAGCCCACTTAAAGTCATGTCTGCTTGAATATGAACTTTACGTCAATGTATTTGTGTGTCAGCGGTGTGAAAAATCAACGGTCTCATGCCAAGTAATGGGTAAATGAAGTATCTAATTTAAGTCTATATTGGTCATTCTGATTCATTCATTTCATTTCATTTATTTCTAAGACATACTAGGACTAGTATAATTCCCCTGATCTCCCCTCCCACGGACCCAGCAAGGAGCCCGGGCAGTGCGCTGCCCGGGCGAATTCAGAGTTCCAGACATGGTATACACTAAATTGAACAATATTGAACCTGAAACAAGGGCTAATAAATACTTGCAATAATTTCCTTCCATTCGCAGAAAAAAAACCCAACGCGATTTTTGTGATATAAACGATAATTATGAGCAGAGCAGATAGATTAAACTTTAACATCAAAGTAATATAAATCAATACATTCATACTTCAACCAGACACAATCTAATTAAAGGATGTTGATTGAGTGACCAATAAATCACCCATAAATCATATAATTGATTGTCAACATCTTTGAAGAATGAAATATCCTCTTTGAGTTAAATGTTATACTTTGACATTTTATTATCGTAAATTCAGCAATTGATTTTCATACTATTATTGAATCAAATATCGGTGTTATTTTCCGTGAGACCTTGAGAAATTTAATATGTCTAATAGTCTTATTACGCCTGGAGAGTAAATGTTTTAGATTTTTAACACTTAAGTGACCAAGGTATTTCCCACCCGTTGGTGCCCAGGGACTCCCCTTAAAAACACCCTTCCGGCATGAATTTTACGTTGAAAGTCTGGTCAATGATAAAGCATGTAAAAAGGGCCAAAATACAGAAAACAATTGGAAAATCGGATGAATCGTTTCAAAATGGCGGCCGAAAAAACATTTTTTGTGTCACGTCAAAAACATTCCCGCCAAAATTTCAAAAACCATGTTTCCTAAGGAATTTTCGCATGAAATTTTGCTCAAATTTGCATATTGCAAGTACAATTACATTGGAAAAATAAAATTAGAAACAAGTAATTCGGGTTCGATTTTATGGGCAAAACCAATTTGAACAGCGCCCTCGAAAAATCACTTTATGCTAATTAGCACGAACACGACTGGATCGATTAGAATTTTTTTGACACTGAGGGACCCGCTGCCTCAAATTTGACAATTACATGGAGCGGCGATGTAATTTCTTTTCGGGTTTTCTGTGGTAAGGCCCCTAGGAACAACCCCCCCCTCTTGGTCACTTACGTGTGTTAATATGACATTTTCAACATTTAGAATAGTGGGAATAAAATGATGAAATGATAGAATAAATGTGACAAAATATAATGTTTTGAATTTGAAAACCCCCTCACAAAGAGCAATAAATTAATTTGGTATTTTTTTCACATAACTTAAAAATATGCTCTCCTTGAGTGGATTCAATATCTGTAAGTATGTGAGATTAGAAACATTCATTTTCTTTAAACCAGAAAGAATAAAATACAGCAGAACCATTTTTTGTTACATGCGCAACTGAGATGCCAACATTTCCCTTCAAGTCCAAATCAAATTTATTTGACATCTCGGGGATAACGTTGTACATATTAAGCGTGGAACAATCTAATCAGCGGCAAGGTCAGTTACAAATTACATTCCAGATGGATGATGTAATACCTGAAGACAATTGAGTCCTGACAAAGTAAAAAGTCAGCATGTGCATTTCAGATCACATATAAGGTACTTTCTTTAACGGTGGTAGAAAGTAGAAAATTGCAGAAAAAAGCAGATTACTAAGGTTCTTTCATATCTTTCTGTAATAGAAGTTTTGAATTTGAATTGAATTTAGACGTGTTGTATTAGTGTCTTAATTTAATTTGTATCTTTGCACATTTTGCCTTTTATATCGTATACAAAGAATGCAAATCGGCCTCTATCTAGTATGGCAAGCCAAGTGTACAATTAATCGTGTGAAAAAAACATTGTTTTCAGGAGATAAGCATTGTTTTTTGCGATAACCTATTTTTATAACTGTCACTGAATGAACACTGTATACCAGAAAAATACTGTTGTCGAAAAAAGTATGTGTTTCAAGTGAAATTTTTATTGATCAACTATGTTTTCGACTGAAAATACTATTTTTCATGTGACAAAACACTGTTGTTCATCAAAACCATTGTTTTTCAGTCGAAAAACAATGTGTATTGGTAAAAAATATGTTTTGAAAAACAGTTTTGACTGATAAACAACGTTTTGACTGATAAACTTTGTTTTACGCGAAAACACTGTTTTTTATTTGATAAACACTGTTTTCCACTCGATAAACATTATTTTTCATTCGATAAACATTGTTGATCGAGTGAAGAACACTGTTTATCAAGCGAAAAATATTGTTAGTAGAAAAACACAATTTGTCGTTGCCAGATATTGTTTATCGGGCAAAAAAAAAAAGCAATCGTTTTTAGATCAAAAAACAGTGTTTTTCGAAAAAACGGATAAAAGGGTTTATCGGTGTTTATCGAGTGAAAACGTGATTTATCGCGAAAACAATGTTTTTCACTCGCAAACCATTGTTATTCAATGTTATACTGGCCAATACACACATTCCTATTTTAGATATTATCCATCAACTCGATCACTTCAAGGACCTTTAAATGTTGTGACTGATTATACTCGTTACAATACTATTTTACCTTGAATCTGTTAATTATGATGTTTCTCCTCATGCTTGAGTAAAACCCATCCCTATAAACATATTTGTTTTAATAGGAAATGCTAAGTTCTCTTTTAATAACTTCATTTCCTTTCTAATACTGAGAATATTTAATTATAGAATTGATTTTAAATTTAAAGCAGGCAATGACGTTGACTGTTACCATGATTTTATAGTTTTCTTTCGGCTTGGCTGTTTACCAAAACAATTAAAAACACAATCTAAGTTTTAATAGTATTTGCAGCTGGCTTAAGAGATAAATAGCTTCTATGCCAATATTTTATTGCGTTCATTTTTCTCCTTAGATGACTAACATTAAGAAGAAAAAAACAGACGTATTCATTTTACGCATTATTAACGTATATCAAAATGTTTTAAACCTGTATGAAAAAGAATAGTAAATACTTTGTATATAACCTATGCCTATAACATATTAAATTACCTTCAAATTCAAACTTATTGACAGGTAATATATTCATAAAATAAAGAACGTAAATTCAAGCACTAATAACAGCTGCTTCAAATACAACATTAGCGACCCAAAACATGTCAACAATAATCTCTCCTGAAATCGAGATATAGAACTGTACCTAACGATTTGAAGAATATCTAAGCTGACATGTTCAATCTATAAATCTTCCAAATGTTTGCATCAGTCTGAGAAAATTATTGCACTTAACCTGAAGAGAATAGTAAAGAAAGTACATATCAAAAGATGTTGCGCGTTAATTCTAATACGGTATCACCTTAAAATATATCAAAATGTGGCATGTGAGGTTAACTTCTATAAATTAAAGACATCAAAAGCAAAGCTATGAAATAAAGATAATACCAATTACTCAGTAAATGTATAAATTTAGTCAATTGTATTAAAGATTATTAAATAACAAAGTCTATAAAATTCTTTTTCTGTTTGTCTCTTTTTGGAGAAGTTTTAAAAAACAAGCTTTAATAAACTACATTAATTAATTATAACTAATTATGAATTTCGACAAAAAGATTTGTACTACTTCTAAATTACATTAATTAACGGTAAAGATTCTTGCTTTAAGAAGCAAGGTTTAGCAACCGAGAAGTTACAGCACGTTCATAAATAAAGCTTAATACACAAGAACGTGATTCGGCTGTTGATTAGCGAGATGCTCAAGTGTAAAGTAGCGACTGAAGATTGTAACAGCTTTGACCAGGGAACATTGAAATCATGACTCCACGCAACTTACTCGATTGTAGCAACGGCGTAAAAAACATATGTGATGCATATATGAACGCTATAAAATTAGACCTCATTTTATTTTGATATATCGTATATTATGGAGCAGCATTATCGCTTAAGTGGTTAAGGTCCTCCACATGCCCGTTAGTGGTCAAGGGGGGGGTCCATATGGACCCAACACCGAAAAAGCATGTTTGCGAAAGAATTTTACGTTGAAACTCTGGTCACAGGTAATGTACTTCAAAAGAACTAAAACAAAGAAAAAATTTCAAAAATCGGACAAACCGTTTCAAAATGGCGGCCAAAACAAATTTTGCCGTGTCGTGTCAAAATTTTCCCGCCAAAAAATTGAAAACTCACTTCCAAATGGAATTTTTCAATAAAATTTGGCTCATATATAAGTACAAATACATTCCTGAAATAAAATTTGAAAAAAGTTGTTCGGTTACGATTTTATTTGAATCAAATCTGAAATTTGAATTATTTGAATCAAATTTGAAAAGCACCCTCGAAAATGCTTATTTATGCTAATAAGCATGGGAAGGGGTGGGTTGATTTGAATTGTTTGGCCACCAAGTGAAGGGACTGGTAAAGTTAGACAAGACAAATAGAGAGAAGGGCGATGAAAAATTACTTATAACAATCATCAGTGTAAGTTACTCTTTCTTAGCTCTAAGTAGGTCTATGTTTAGGAACGGTAAGAACACTTGGTATTAGTGACGCGTTACAGCAAAGGGTACATTAAGTCGGAGCTACAAATGTATGATAAACAACTGTTAAGAACCAATTAATAATCAGTATTTAAAGAGAGGGTAGTAAAATAAAGCCTTCATTTAGGTTCTTGGGTGAAATAACAATGGAACAAAGGCAAGAGATTCTTTAGTTTACTGCCCTGTCTTAAAATATTGATCTTTGATTAGGTTGTAAGAGTTTGCTAATCAGACATTTGTAGCTCCGACTTAGGTACCTTTTGCTGTTGTTATGTGAAATTAAATTGTCTTTGTTGATTAATTAAATTGTCTAATTAGTGAAACTTAATTATTGAGATCTTTGATTGCTACAGAAAGAAACCTTTTCTGAAAGATTCATATTTTGCAATTTCAGGTGATTTCCCATTCTATTTTTATAGGCAATTGAAAATATCAGGTGATCTGGGAATTTCCCAA
>JXSR01S009402.1:41124-52636 GCA_000969725.1 Ophiothrix spiculata
TCCAACGATATTGACATATATGAAAAATATGGAATCTCAGCTAAATATTGACCCCAAATTTGACATCAAAAACCATTACAATCATTTTACACTAGCCGTTTGAAAAATCTACCTCAATTTTCATTTCTCACATTTTGGTATACGCGCAGTGTAATAGAGCATCACTACAATCCCTAGTGGAATCGATAGACGATCAGTGGTTTTTTTTTAATTTTTTATTTTGCGTAGAGTACAGACCTGCTGTGCAAAGTCAAACCAATTTTATCCAAAAGGATAATTACATGTGTCTAAGTTGGTAAAACGGTTAAGATCGGCACAGCAGCTCTGTACTCTACGCAAAATGAAAAATTAAAAAAAACACTGATCGTCTATCGATTCCACTAGGCATTGTGGTGATGCTCTATTACACTGCGCGTATACCCAAAATGTGAGAAATGAAAATTGAGGTAGATTTTTCAAACGGCTAGTGTAAAATGTTGGTAATGGTTTTTGATGTCAAATTTGGGGTCAAAATTTAGCTGAGATTCCATATTTTTCATTATATGTCAATATCGTTGGACTTTAAGGGCTCTTACTAGGATTTATGGGGGTCAGACTAAGTGTTCACTTATCTTTTGTGAGGTGTTTATTTCCGGATTATGGTGCTAAGAACAGTTTTATACGCCAAGAGAGTTATGGTTAAGTACAGTTTGCAGGAATTGATAGTGAATATTGTCATTTTAAACGTATTCTTTGAATGGTGAAAATCATGACATGTGAAAGAGTGAAATCTTATTTTTACAGGAACATAGTACTTTTTTGTAATATTAAAAAAAATATATATATTTCTTGGATGTTGTGGATGTTAGGTAATACGGTAGATTGATTAATTTATACATCTCTCAGTACTGCTTAAGAGGTGAATAGTATGCAAAATACAATGGTCATAAGAGTTCAAAATCATACTTATTATGGATTTTCCTGAAACACCACGGAAACAAAGTATTTGATATACAAATTGGCATACTAAACAGGTAACATATTTACTTAATCACATTTTTTTGAAATGCTTGACAAAATGAAAGCAATCATCTTGTTCATTGAAATGTTTGCATAGTTTCGGGCATTCACCCGATATAAAGAGACACATCTCAGAAAATATGAAGGCAATTATATCTCTTGTCGGACAAATGACAAACTATGCATCATGCAAATACAACATGCTGAACATAACTGACAACAAAGTGACGTCAAGATATCTTGAATATCTGAATTTGAAATATTGGTTGGAAAAAAAGCTGACAAATCTTCAAACGAAATGAGGAAATATGAGAACGACTTTATTATAAAAAAATAAACATTGAAATGAAATACCGGCCAACAATAAATAGACATTTTTCTTTAAGTATTCTAATTTAAAAAGTTTTCAAGTACTTAGCATGCTTAGAGAACCGTCTTCATTGAATACAGTATATTTAATATGAATTTGAATCCTTGAGGCGATGAGGGTAAGAGTTTGTTTGTGTGTAGCAAATATACGTTACGTGATAAATTGCGTAGGAAGGGCAGCACGTTATTATATCATTCCCATAGCATCGTCTTCAATATCCCTTAGGGTTTGTAATATTGTAGCGACAGTCAACTTTACTCTCCACTTAATGAGGTCGAGGAAGAATTTGATTTGAAATTTGTAATTTTCATTATGATAAGACACATTTCGATAGGATTAGATCATATGTGTTCAGAAGAACCTAGTATTTAATAATTCTGATCTCTTATTGATCCTTTTCTTTTTCGTACGATTTGAAGTTGGAGAAGGTTTAATTAAAAATAAAAGGATTAATCACACTAGCAAGTTATGTATCTTATCGCCAAGATGAAGTATAAGCAAATTGTTGAACACAATTCTTTCACATTATGTGTAAACTTGTAAACAATTAATCTGCATGACAGATTGGTGCATCTCTTGAAACTATAGTTACAATAAAAACCAAATAGTGTATTATATATTATGAGCGCGCTTGACGCCATCGCCATACTTACAGACAAGTTGTAACATAAAATGTGACCAAAATCGGACTTTGACTCTGCATCAGATAGAATCATAATTTAGTGAATACAGTATTTTATATATAAAGTAGGTTATATTTCAGAATTATGGTGCACATCACAATTTGATACGTGAAGGGTTATGATAAGTATTTTTTACAGAATTGAATAGTGGTTATGGTGATATAAAACTGTTCCTTTGAATGGTAAAAATAACGAAACATCAGGGGAAACTAAATACTACAATTAAACATTTAATATTAGAGATTAAGATTTTTTTGCGAAAGAACTAAAAAAGATATATTTCTAAGATTGTTGCGGTAAGGATCAAAATCTTTTAGTTCATATTGCTTAATTTTTAACTGGCTTCACGTTTTAATATCCGATCTGCAACAAAATCAAAATATTGGCTTTACATTTTCTCCCTACAACTCAGTAGAAACAAACCATTTGATATGTTTGTATCAATTACGCAATTACTAATGGGCGAAGCAAGCGTCGTTATCCCCTCCCTAAAGTTTCTCCCCGCTGCATAAAAACGCATAAGCAACCGACCCTAGGCATTTGGGTAATCTCTTTTACCTCTTTTGCAGTCATTTTAATGGAAAGTTAGGGAGGTACCACCTAAATGTGGGGTAAGGATAGGCCGTCAAAGATCGGGTGTAGGGGGGGGGGGTAAGGCCCCGGAAAATATTGAGTCGCCATTTTGAAAAAATATATGCATGCTATGAAGCTATGTTAGAATTGTCATTGTTCTTCTTTATTAGTAAAAAACTGATTGAAAATCCGTTATTTATAACTTTTATAGCAAAATTTTGAATTGCCATAATCCCGATTTTTCGATTCGGACGAACTTGATGATGTCATAATTACGTAACGCCTTGGCCGATTTTTTTGATTTTGGTATCAATGATAGGGGAGGACCATACTTATCTATTGATAGCAAAACCAAGTTCATAAAAGGTCCCGTTCTAAAAAAATAGGGGGGGGGGTGTAACAACTCCCCTTATGGTAGACGTGTTACAAAAATAGCCTGGGTAGACGAAGGTTAATCTGCTTAATCATAATTCTTTTGCAGTGCTTGACAAAATAAAAGCATAATATCTTGTCATTGTAATGTTGGCATAGTTTCGGGCATTCACCAAATATAAAGAGACATATCTCGAAAAATATGAAGGGTAATATACCTTATGTCGGACAAATGACAAACTATGCATCTTGTAAAAACAAAATGCAATTAAATGCTGAACATAACTGACAACAAAGTGACGTCAAGATATCTTGAAATGAAAATATAATCTGAAATATTTGTAGGAACAAAAAATTACAGATATTCAAGCGCATTGAAGGTAGGAAAAGAAGGAAAGAAATTTATTATATGCGGCATTTAAAGGGGCTTTGGACAAACTTAACACTTTTCTCAGACTTTTCTTGAAACATTTTCGAGATTTTTGCAACCTTTTATTTACTTATCGTATGCGACAACGATTTTTTTTAGTTTTATCAGCGGATTTATCGCAAACTTGAATAACGTTTGCTTTATCTTCAATTTATTATTTAAAATCACCGTTTTTTACCAAAAAGTAACCCTTTTCCTGACATGTAGCATAGTTCCTATATCAATTTGTCCCAGTATTTGGTAAGCTGAATATTTTTATCGATTATTACCTGCAGATAAAATGTGTTATTTTGCCCAAATCACCTTTAACCATCATAAACTTTACCATTTGAATTAATAATTTTATGCAATACCGCCAGCAATTACCAGTGACTTAACTCTAGGGCGGGGTGAGATATCTTATCCAAATTAAATCATATCTTTATCTACGAAAAAGAACTTCCAACAAATTCAGCCACCTTATCCATAAAAGAAACAATTCCTATGGTTTTTTATCTTTATTTTCTAAAGAGTGGTGTTTTTTTTATTCAAAACAAATTTTGTTGCCGTATCAGGTGTTTTACTTACAATATTTTCATTTTATGTTTTCATGCGCTTAGCATGCTTAGAGAACCTATATACTTTATATCATTGAATACAATATTTGAATCCTTGCGGCAATTGGGTTGGAGTGTGTTTGAATGAAGCAAATATAAATTACGTGATAAATTGCGCAGGAAGGGCATCATATCATCATATCATCCCCATAGCATAATCTTCAATATCCCCTAGGGTTTAAATATTGTAGCAATAGCCAGCTTTACTCTCCACTTGATGAAATCTATGGTGAACTTGATTTCAATTTGGTAATATCTACCATGATAAGACGCGATTTTGATAAGATACGATCATTATGATATACCGTATTCACTCGTCAAAACCAACTATCAGTCTTCTGACTACAGATCGCCTTACCATTGAAGGTATTTCATACCAGCGCGCCAAAAATGGTCATAGAGTAATTTTGGCACAATTCGATAGGATTATATCATTGTTTATATGATCAGCTGTCCATCACATGGTTAAACGTGCAAGTAAACCAATCACGTGTTTAAAGCTTCACGTGACTTATTTCATTCATCTCCAGAAGTCCACAGTATTTTGTCAGTAAATTATTTTGTGAAATGGATACGGGTGTAGGGCCCGCGCTCTGACCGGCTGGGGTAATCGGTAAGAGCACAGGTTAAAAAACAAAATGAGGGGTCATCGGGTGAGAGCATGAATTTTGGCATTCGGTGAGCGAAATTTGGCATTCTGTTAGAGAAGAAATTTGACAATACTGAAACAAAAATACCCCAGCTACTTAAAGGTGTAGATTGTGTATAATTTACTTTTAACTGGTTGACCTTGACCTCTGAAATGCATTGTGCAAGGTTTCAACCTTAGCTTGTGTCTTGTTTTCTCTTGAGAGACAAAAGAAAGTATGCAACCCTTGGGATGAGACTGTTATGTAAATACAAAAGAAATGGTAGGTACCGTATACAATGAAAACTACATTTTGTACTATATCTCCGCAACCATAAATAATTGGTAGGTCAAATTTGGGATTCATGATCAGAAAAATATAGGCTTTCGTTTGGCATCAAAAAATATACTACTTCCGGTTGAGCCCTGGGGATGAGAATGTGATCGGAACCTGCACCTTTAACTTTGATCGCGCCCTTTGCTAAGGCACAATGTTTTTGATTGTGCATGTATACATAAATGTAATCATTGTTCTTGTTCTTGTGATTCTTGCTTGAATATTTACGTGTTTTTTCTTCTTCCTTTCCGTATTTGCCTTCTTGTTTGGACGATTCACTCAATAGGTAAGTTTTACTAAGATTTTGTAGCACGAGTCAAGGTTAATTCTCGAAAGTTTCAATATGGAAATATTTTCTTGTTTCTTTTTTTTTATGTTGAATGCATATCAAAATTATAATAGCAGAGCACACAAAGTGTGGTACTGAGTCTGACTAATTGTCACCAAGATAGCAGATCATCTCATATTTACAAAAACATTAAACCTTTTTTCAAGGAGGTAAAGAAGCCCCCTTTGGGAAATCCAAGTAATAATGAATGCAGAAGGAGAAAGAAATCACTTCGTTGCAGGGAATGCTTGCCAAATTATATTTAGTGCTTCTTGACAAAGATTTTTGTGTGTATCTTTTGAAACTTTTTTATCTAAAATTGTTATTAGAGTTGATCTTTCATATTGCTATCTCCATAGTCTTGAAATATAGAAATGTAAACGCAACATTTTTGTTATCTCCCAGTACCAATAATCATGTTTTTAGTACTATGTAATTTGAAATAGCAACTAACAAGTGTTTTTTTTAACTTCAAGGCATTCCCGATTTTGTATATCTAAAGTTAGTTGGGAAGAATAAACAAAATATCGATTAACGATATGAAAATCATCTTTTGATATATGTGACCCGTCATATCGAAAGGTACCTTAAGGTCGGTATAATAAATTACGAGCCATTGAAGCCGAGCTATAGTCAAAAATCACGTCCAAGGTCGAATTAATAATTGCATCAGAAACGTTACCTTTGAAGTGCATTATATCATATTAACCGGATTCCAACCCCATAAGACAAAATGTTTTAAAAACCGAGATTAAAATCCTTTCTCTATTCAAGTTTTACCAATACAGACACTTTAAACTCGATTTTCTCAGAACTAAAGTTTTTTGAATCAGCCCGATGCCTTTTATCAATTTGGATGAAACTTTGCAATCACACATCCAATAATAAAAAGCAAAGTGTCATTTTAAAGCTTAAAACATATTTTTTTAGATGAGACAAAAAGATACTTTTGGGACCCTTAAGGTACCTTTCGATATGACAGGTACCATATTGTATTCTGGCCAATTTCTCAACATTCGCTATGGTAACAGCAATAGAAATATTCATAGTGGATCTAAAAGATTGCCCTCAGAGAATCCTAGGCACGTTATTGATGAAAATATTACCAATCTATATTTAAGATGTCACTAGCAAGCCACATCAACGTTACAATCGATGTGTTCTAAATTGGATAATGGCAAGGACAAGGATATTACGGACCTGCACACACTTTTTTTAATGGCAAAGAAAAGGAAATTTCAAGTTTATATTAAAGTAAAGGTGAAAATTCATGGAATCTAAAACAATGTTTTTTATGATTATTGTGGGACTCTTGTTTTAGTGTTATAATGATAATTAACATAAATTTGGGTCACGTCTAGATGGAGGGACTGAAACACGTGTAATATTTCACAAGCGATGACATCATTTGATGCGGTGATTTATATTGGGAAATACTGATGATTAGAATGATGCAGTGAATAAAGTCAACTCGCTAGTCCGAAAGCTCGCTAGTCCGACGGCTCGCCAGTCCGAAAAATGAAAAAAGCTCGCTAGTCCGAATGTTAAAAACGGCTCACCAGTCCGAATTTAAATAACAGCTCGCTAGTCCGAATTTCAAAATAGGCTCGCTAGTCCGAATTCTGAAAAAGGCTCGCTAGTCCGAATTTAAATAACAGCTCGCTAGTCCGAATTTCAAAATAGGCTCGCTAGTCCGAATTTTAAAATAGATTCGCTAGCCCGAATTCTGAAATAGGCTCACTAGTCCGAATTTTAAAAACAGCTCGCTAGTCCGAATATGACAAAATGTGTGCATATATCTATTACAGTTTTTCAAAATTCGGACTAGCGAACCTTCGGACTAGCGAGCTGTTTTTTCGGACTAACGAGCCTTTTTCAAGGTTATATTTTCCCCATTGAATAACGTTTCGGACTAGCGAGCTTTCGGACTAGCGAGTCGTCGGACTGGCGAGCGGACCCCGATATTACACCTAATGTGTTCTTTTAATGGCACACAACAATATATAATTTACAGGTTTGTAAAATTAAATATTGATTAAGGTTTTGTAATGATGCAATATTTGTTTTTGATAACAAGGGGTCACGATTTTATTTGTTGAGCTTGTAGGTATAATGTTTTGAGGTAAACAGTCGACACAATAATAATAAGCAGCTAGTCGATTCCAAAGTAACGTTTGTGACCTAGCATAAACATTATATCCACGAGTTTGTTGTTGATAATGGTGCTCATTGGTGGGATCAAAGCATGGAGGTGTTTAAAGATTATATTAATTGCCAAAATACTGATTAAAGTTCGGTAACGTTAGTGACATTGCACGAAAATGTTTTTTTGCTCCTCATGACTTCAAAGTGAAAATTATCTGACATGCTAGCGGATTTTTTCATTGCACTTTTCACAGATGATGGGTAACATATTTACAAATATTTCATAAAAGTGGTATAAAAGTTTATCGTCAGGATTTCTTTAAATGCAATGTTTTGTTTGATAACGTTTGGTAACATTTGTGACATTTTTTGAATTAAATCATTTGCTCATTCATGCACGGATAGAAAAATTTTACAATTTCTGATAAGAAAATATTTTTCACGTATCAAGGAGCAAACGTATGATTGAAAAACCTGCTTATGCGGTCAAATAAAACAGCTGATTTTTTGCTTGAAGTCAAAAATAGTTTAATTTTCACTGGAATGAGCCAGTCATTGTTTCAGAAATAAATAAGCAGCAAAGAAGTGGAACAGGAACAGATATCATCCAACCCCTTCATTTCATCAGTGTTGGTTAAGAGCATTCCAAGGCACTTCCAAGGTGGCAAGAACACCTCAACACCAAGCAAATGGATGTAGATATTCTAATGTTGATGAGATGGTTTGAAGTGGATTAAGGACTGTCATCGTTTAAGACAAAACCAAATCAAAAGTCAGTCTTCGCTTCAGGAAAATAATATAAAATAGGAAAATAGGAAAAAGTATCGTAACCTTCTGGGGATGAAAACAGTTTTATATTCTTAATAAATGTCGGATGATTCGTATATCTTCAAAAGCCTTAGCAAACATACTTAAGTAAATAGAACTGATCACTTAAAATCTAAGAATATAACGGTCTTTTATATATGTTTTTGTTTTGTATGTTTGTTTCAAGCTTCCTACATAGACAGTATGAAGTAAAATTGCGCAAAATAACAACAAAGTAAATTTTAATCATGAATAACAGAATCAGGTCAGAGAGCAAACATAAATGAAAAAAAAAAAAAGAAAAAGAAGAGACCGAAAAAAATATGGGTTTACCTTAAAAATGCTATTATTAACAGATATTAATCGTTTGTTCTGTATAACAGGTTTCTCTGTTTCCAGGCTTTTTGTAAAAATATTCACAGCATTCAACGTTAACCCAATTCATCAACGACCAATAATCAATAGTTTCATTTTGTTTGGTGTTTCCCAATATGCACTGTGATTCATTACACATGCGGTTTATATTCAAATTAAAATGATAAAATAGGATATCATATGCTCCCGCATGTGCTTAACTTAGATATGAGATCAAATTTCATACCTGACCCCGATATTACTCAATTCGATGCTGAAGAAAAAAAGGATTTAATAATTAAAACAATATCAGTGTATTACATACGATAGTCTTGCCTATAAGTTTGACTACAAAAGGTAAAATTCACCATCTCACATGTTACCTGTATGCCTGCATGTTAGGAATCACCTTTATCAAAACTTTATACATGTAGTTTTCATAGATCAATACCGTAATTTGTTTTGTTTTTTCGTCTATATTAATTTACATTATTTAACCGATACATGTATTTCTGACTCTTTTACTACATGACAACTGAATTTTATTTCAGATCCGTTTATTTAACAAAGTGAAGTGGTTTCGGGTTTAATACCGATTAAGATGATTTTTACCTGTCCATTTTTTCCAGGCTTGTCCAACATTTTTTGGGCAAAATAAATCGTTTTTGGTGAGTTTCTAAACAAACGAGTTCTTAAATTCTTAAAATAATGATATCATACTATAGATAGATTTCGGGTGAAATCTTCTTTCCAAAACTGTATACATTTATACAATTGAATCTTGAAAAAGTTTTGATACTCTCTAAATGTAAAAAGAGTAAAAAAGCGAGTGAATGCCAATTCACTCGAAAAAGAGTGAAAACCACTCAAAAACAGCCATATGCGTTAGTCAATCCACTCGAAAAAGAGAGAAATGACTGAACTTTCACTCCAAAAAGAGTGAAAATAGAGTGAGAGTGAATACCACTCGAAAATGTATTGTCCTCCGTTTAACTCTTTAAAGAGTGGACATTCACTCGCTGAGAGTGAATGTCACTCCTTTTTGAGTGAATATTTAGTAGAACGAGTAAAATTGTGGAAGTAGTGCAGCTGTTTTTTGTGTGGTTTCACTCTTTTTCGAGTGAATTGGCATTCACTCGTTTTTTCACTCTTTTTACATTTAGAGAGTAAAAACAATGTCTAGGCATTGTGAGGCTCCGATCTCCCTGAAAGCTAAACGTGAACTGCTAAATTGTATCTGATTCTGCCAAGTGAGCACAAGGCACGTGATATATTAAGGAGGAAGGGCAGTGTGTCATTATTTGATTCTCCGAGATACGTCTCTCGTATACCTTCAGGGCTTTTGATATTCTAGCCATTCAACACGATTCACCTCCTGACTAAATCGGCTGAGTGTTTGGTTTCAAATTGGTACTGTTGAGACAATATTTGAGACGGATTTCGATATGAACATGTAATTGAGCCGATATTTATATTAAAGGTAATTTAAAATTGACATGCAAAAGTAGGAAAAAGGTTATTTTCTGTTCGACTCGTTTGTATTTGTTTTCAACTTCCTGAAGAATGGGAGATCGCTAAATGTGGGTCGCGGCAGCAGAAGGATGTTGCTGGTTCATACATGTTGTTCATTGAGGCATATCTGGTGCATACAGCTACAGATATGCTACAATGAGTTACATCGTTAATAACAATCCATAATGTGGTCATGCAGTAAAGAGAGTAAATAATCAAGAATAAGCTATATGTATCAACTAGATTCAGCAAAGAAAAGAGACCTCACTGTGTAGAAACAGCTGACTTTGACATGACGTGTTATTGAAAGTAAAGCTTGGCTAGTTTTAATCTAGTCAATCCACTAGTCCAGTCCAACTACCTTTCTCAAGAATGGTTGCGAAACTAGTCTAGCACCAATTTTAAGCTAGTCGATCATGCTTGACTATTTTTTCCGATTTTGGAAACCAGTTCAGCTTGCTCGACTAGTTTTGCTATCTGCTTGACTAGAATAAACTAGTCAAGCATTCTTGACAGGGTAGTCAAGCATATAACTGACTAGCTTTAGTTTACAGTGCATGACAACTGACTAGCTTTAGTTTACAGTGCATGACAACTGAATTTTATTTCAGATGCCTTTATTTAGCAATGTGAAATGGTTTCGGGTTTAATATCGATTAAGATGATTTTTACCTGTCAATTTTTTCAAGGCTTGTCCCACGTGTTTTGGGCAAAACAAATAGTTTTTGGTGAGTTTCTAAACCAACGAGTTCTTAATTTTTTAAAATAATAATATCATACCATAGATAGATTTCGGGTGAAATCTTCTTTCCAAAAATGTATACATTTATACAATTTATTCTATTAGTTTTGATAAAAAACAATGTCTAGGCTCCGATCTCCTGAGTGAAAGCAAAACGTGAACTGCTAAATTGTATCTGATTCTGCCAAGTGAGCACAAGACATGTGATATATTAAGGAGGAAGGGCAGTGTGTCATTATTTGATTCTCCGAGATACGTCTCTCGTATACCTTCAGGGCTTTTGCTATTCTAGCCATTCAACACGATTCACCTCCTGACTAAATCGGCTGAGTGTTTGGTTTCAAATTGGTACGGTTGAGACAAAATTGAGACCGATTTCGATATGAACATGTAATTGAGCCGATATTTATATTACAGGTAATTTAAAATTGACATGCAAAAGTAGGAAAAAGGTTATTTTCAGTTCGACTCGTTTGTATTTGTTTTCAACTTCCTGAAGAATGGGAGATCGCTAAATGTGGGTCGCGGCAGCAGAAGGATTTTGCTGGTTCATACATGTTGTTCATTGAGGCATATCTGGTGCATACAGCTACAGATATGCTACAATGAACTACATCGTTAAGAAACAATCCATAA
>JXSR01S009402.1:52691-72322 GCA_000969725.1 Ophiothrix spiculata
TTAATATATTAGTTTTGATAAAAAACAATGTCTAGGCATTTTGAGGCTCCGACTTCTAAGTGAAAGCAAAACGTGAACTGCTAAATTGTATCTGATTCTGCCAAGTGAGCACGTGACACGTGATGTATTGAGGAGGAAGGGCAGTGTGTCATTATTTGATTCTCCGAGATTCGTCTCTCGTATACCTTCAGGGCTTTTGCTATTCTAGCCATTCAACACGATTCACCTCCTGACTAAATCGGCTGAGTGTTTGGTTTCAAATTGGTACGGTTGAGAAAATATTGAGAATGATTTTGATATGAACATGTAATTGAGCCGATAATTGTATTAAAGGTAATTCAAAAGTTATTTTCTGTTCATCTTGTTTGCATTTGTTTTTAAATTGTTTATTGACACAACAATCAATAACAAATGTTTGTTTTCAACTTTCTAAAGAACGTGAAGAATAGAGGGTCTAATGAGTTGTTATTAGTTCGTACATGTTGTTCTCTTCAAGTACTTCCCACCATTAAATTCAAACTGCTATTTCCACAGCTTATAAACAACACACTGAGTGAACCAAATTCCATAGACTTATATGATAAAACTATTAATGGAAAATTTATTATATTGTCGAAGTGTGAATGAAAAAGACCTTCAGAAAAGGGATAATCACAGCTTCATATCAATGTAAACAAATATCACATCGACATAGTTTTTTATTCCCAAAATACAGATTGAAATGAGTAAATTCAAAATTTTTACCACACAAGTGAATGCAGTTTTGGAGTGACTTTGGTGAACATTCCTTTTGGTTTACTGAAATGTTGCTCTGTGTTATAAGAATAGCCTTTATCACTCTTTGATTGTGGCATATCTGATGTACACAGCTTGCAGATATAGATATGCTACAATGAGTTAAATGTAGGAGACGACAACTGCATCCTTTGGCTGCGGCGATACACATGTAGTTTCTTTGAAGAGTTTAAGCAAGCAAAGTGTTTGCAAATGCATTATCAAATTGTTACTGGATTTGATTAAAACAATTTTTGGAGTTGGGAAAGATAACAAAATAATGCTGACTGTTACCATGATTACAGGACATTGTTTTCTGATCTATGATTCATTCAAATTCTTTTTGAAGATTAGAGGAGAAATAGACTGTTCCGACTGGTGCAGATATCTGTACCACGTTGCTGATTAGTTTACGTGTCTCCCGATGACAGATAAACCAAAACTTACATTATGCAGGCATTAAGACACATTTTATACTTACTTCTTAAAGTATATATAATATAGCACTTATTAAAGGGGAAAAATCAATAATTGATTACAATTTCTCAATCAGAATTTGAATAACATCTTAAAAGAAAGCTGTTATTAAAGGAGAAGTCTGATGTTATTTCCCAAGGGGAATGTTACGCAATTGGCTTTAATAGCTGTTCTATTTGAATCAAGTCAAACTGTAATTAAGATGTCACTCACCGTGATTCGACTTGAGTTTCTGATTGACAGGGGCAAGGTCATTGATTTGTCCGTCGATGTCCATACATGGCAAATGCTATACCAGGTCTCACGTGATTTGAAAACGCAACCTTGCGCTTTTTTCAATGTTGTCATTCGGGTTATGACAAACAAGGAGTTTTTTTTTTCTTTTTTTTTTGTTTTAATGATAATCTTTGGATTAGACAGAGTGATTCGTCACTCTTTAAATAATATTTCTTATGTCATAACCATATGCAAAAAGACTTGCATAAAATGTCCAGTTGCTCAAATATACACTGTGGAAGTAGTTATGTCATAATTTATACAAATCGCCAACACGTCCAATCTGGTTCCAAACAAACATGGTGGCCATTTTTTACCACACGTTAAGTCTATGAGGAATAATTTTTATTTTAGTTTTAGTACTTTTGAATCTAAATGAAGGAAAAATAAGCATAAATCATGGAATGTGAAATAAAAAAGAGTCTTATAATAGTAGACCAGATGATCATCCCGGTCAATATTTTTCAGTTTGTGAACAAAAATCGAATATAAAGATGGTCTGATTTTTATTTTTATGTACGTATGTATATTGTGTTAATACGTGTGATAAGTGGAACAACTTTGCTAAAAAGTGCTAAAAAATGCGTACTCCCTAATCCACCATATCCAACAACCACAACTCGACAAACATTGCATATCTGGATTTGTTAACAAACCAATTCTTGTGGAATCAACCCATTGCCTTGTATTTCGATCTCTAAATGAAGATTGTAGAAAAAAAGTATGACATATTATATATCATTCGAAAGCTGATATTATAGAGAATAATGATATGTCATAAACTCAATTGTGAAAATCGCAAATCTATACTCACTTTGCCAGAGCCACCACTCATGTCTTTTTCGTGGCACGTTTGGGTGGAAATTAAAATGCAGCTCTTGCTCTGTCGATACGGTTTATGTAAACTAAACTTGACAAGATTAACCTGATATGATAAGCAGGTCTTGTCTGATACTTTTAGTCTAGTAGGGATGGACAATCAATTGAACAGTAGTCAGTGAGTAGTGGTCAGGTTTACTGCGCGTATAAGACTTTAAAACTGACATTTGAAGTAGTTGATATGTTTGTGTTTCGTTTCATTCCTTTTCTGGCTTTTCATATTATTGAGACGATGATAGGAAACCCGGGACAATTCAAAATGAAATGAATACGGGTGTGAAACACACACTCTGAAAGGTCAGGACATCTCTCTCTAAACAGGAGGGGTCATTGTACCAAAGCCGGAACTTCAGCATAATTTCAGTAAGAGAAAAAAAAACCAGAGGGGTCATTTGGCAAGAAAATGATTTTTGGCTTTCGGTGAGACAACAAGTATTTTTAAATATATATCGGGTCTAACCACGGTTATAAGAAACATACAATTGTCTTCAACTAAAAATCGGTTCTGAAAAAAAATGATCATATCAACAATATAAATTGACAGAAAGAATATGCAGATGATTTTATGATTTTATACCTTTCCAAATAAAATTAAATAGATGGAGATGGAATAGTGTTTTAAGGAAACGTTTTCTAAAGTATTTGGTATCATTTCTTTGAAACGATCCTATTGACCAAATTCATCACATGTAATCGAATTCATTCCCATCACCAAACAGGTATTACAGATATCATCAACGTTAAGAAGAGAACAATTTTGAAAGACTGGAATATATATGATACGCCCTAGAGGAAGAAAAAATATGAGAATCAAACAATGGCGAGATATCCTTATTCAATATACCACTTATTTGACTTGTTTGCTTGCTTGTGTCAGTACTGGTTCCCATTAAAGGTAGGAATTCCGATCTCGTGACAAATTTAACATATACCGACACGTTTTTCATATCTGAATTATGGGTCATCACCTACATAAAGCAATCGTAAAGTTTCATTTGCATACCTTCAGCCAAATTAATTCTACAGGCAAAAATGTTTCTGAGAGTGACCCATAGAAACCTATTTTGTTAACAAAATATTCCAGTAATTCAACACTATTTTGACCATATCTCTTCAACGAAATGCAATATGGGCGTGAAAATTTACAGGGGTTATGATAAAATGCACTTTCATGTGGTATCAAAATCTCAAATTTAATTTTGTGAGCGAAACTGAACGGAACAAACACCATTAATACGATTTTAAGAGATATTTTAAACACACATCTAAATAGAAAACATTCAAGTATTTATTACACATTTTCTTCAAAAGTGGGTCCAAGTTATTGATATTTCTTCCAAACGGGTCATTCTTGAAATTTGATTCGATAATGACGGCCAGCTCTTATTCTCATCGGTATACACTGAAAACCTAAACTGGTCAGTGTGACTAACTTTAAGCTAGTCCAGACGGTACACATCTAGACTAGCTTTAAGTTAGTCTGTATTGCTGGACTAACAAGGATGATTAACTCAGCATGCTGGACTAGTCTCATTTTACTTGCTTGACTAGTTTTAAGTTAGTCTGTTGACCAGCTCGACGTTAGTCCAGCAAGCTGGACTAGTTTAGGCTAGTCGCTTGACTAGTTACTGACTAGTTTTAAGTTAGTCCAGACGGTACACATCTTGACTAACTTAACGTTAGTCAAGCAGACTTGACTAACGATACGTTAGTCAAGCGGGACTAGGCAACGTTAGTCAGGCAAGCTAGTCGAGCACGCCAGTGCACATGCATGTACGATAACAAGCTTTTAAGCTTAATCCACGATGTATATATAGCTAATTCGTCAATAATGTTGAGAGAGGTTTAAGAGTGACATATGACCAAAATAGTCCGTGAGCTGCATATAATCAAATGTTATGATTCACGATACATCAGTACATAATGGTGATATTTATGAGGTCAAACAACGGCACGATGTTTTACATGTCTGTGCTGTCCACCATGTTGCCATCAATGACTCTACCTGACCGTGCTCAGCCTGACTAACTTAAGCTAGTCAAGCCAGCTTGACCAACTTGAAGTTGGTCAAGCTCTTTTGTACTGTCAAGCTAGTCAAGCCCTCAGTCTGACAAACTCGTCAAGCAAGGTTTTGCACGTTAGTCAAGTGGGCTTGACTAGTTTACAAGCTAGTCAAGCAGGCTTGACTAGTTTAAAGCTAGTCAAGCCTGGCTTGACCAACGTCAATCTAATCAGGCAAGCTGGACTAACCTGCCTGACTAGTTTAAAGTTAGTCAAGCAGCTGCTTGACTAGTTAAAGTTTTCAGTGTATGATAATCTAAAATGTTGATTGCACTTTTTGACAGACACAATTCGAGGGTTGGGAGCCACAAGGCCGTAATTGCACGAATAAAAAAAGAGCCAAAAGGCCGTATTTGAACGTGCAACAAAGGTGCAAATACGGCCTTGCAGCTCTTGTTTTCTTCGTGCAGATACGGCCTTGTGGCTCTCAACCTTCGAAATGGTAATAATGTTCGACAAAGAGTGTAATTAGAGAATTAAAAATTAATCATTGTGTAATTTGAGAATAAATAACGTGATTCTCCAACATTTTTGGCATTATCCCCAAGTCAAATTTACAACATATTTTTTGGAGTATTCTGAAATTTAAGTATTCTAATCAAATTTCTGATTCTTTGACGTTATTCCGATCACAATAATATGTATTTAGAATGAAATTTATCGTTTTTAAGATTAGAATAATAGTATTATTAACGGATATACAACGGAAATAAATGTTACGTGATAGCTCATGATATCTTAAAACTTCCATTGCTGATTTATGAAGTTTACACTGAAATGTCATCCCTGCTCCTTCGGGGACTTTTGATATAATATCTCATCAACTTTGTTCACCTTCTTATTTTGTTCAAAGGTTAGATTTCATACCTGATAAACTTTAATAAATGCCTAAGTGCAGAACATGTAATGTAATGTTGCTTAGATAAAATGTTAAACCCTAAAACAGCTAAATTATGATTGCGAATACTTCTGATAGTGAAACGATTAGTTATTGTGAAACGTTCATTATTTTCAATACAATTAAAATTGAAATAAAGTTAATGTTAATAGAGAAAATAGAGTCGTCATTTGTCATGGTTGTTTGTTTTAATAAATAGATTAGGATACATAATGTGATACATTGCATATTATATCGAAAGTATAACATTTGTCTCTAAATATTGTTGAGTATAACTTGGCTCTTGATTACTATACAGTTATAAGAGCCGTGCCTCATAGCTAACTGGTATTGTGGGTATTTAAGCAAAGAGTAAAGAAAACAAGTTCACTCTTTGATCGTTTCTGCAAACTTGCAATGTCCATGAGAGTTAAAGACACCTCAGATGACATTTCTAAATGTTTAATCTACAATACAAGTAGGAACATTCAACGGTTTCCATAGAAACCAAGTACCCTTTGAAGAACAAGTGTCGAATGTTCAGTCATGGAATTGACAGTTCAATACAATTCATATAGTCTATATGTGAAGCGCTGGAAAACAAAAGAGTCTACTTACTATCCCGCTCTTCTTGTAACCATCTGAATGAAGCGGAATCGTTCTTGGCATTCTTAGCAGGACACGTGCAGAATGTGTGTTCTTATTTTCTGAGTGTCTACTTATCAACTGTGAACTATCAACATTGACAGATCTGATACGCTGAAGTGTACGTTTGTAGGTAATGAGAAACTAAAAAGAGAGCGAGATAATGTAGTCGTTGGCGCGATTTTTGTTTGATTCAGCTGAACACAAGATTTTCCAGTATAACCCCTCACCTGTTCTAACATGTATTTATATATCATTAAAAAGTTGACAAAATACAAATATTATCTCTTTGAAAAGTAAAACAATCTTCTTTTTTATTGCATACCGTGATCCAATTACTTCACAAAAAGATGATCATATTTACCTTATATAATTATAGCAAAGATATACGTCTTAAGATTCTTCTTTCTTGTGCTAATAAGTCGTTTTTCATATGTTTATTTCAAAACAGTGTATTGCTGACATTTCTGAAACCTCAGCATTAACCCTAGTAATATTTTACGAGGGAGGTGGGGGTGGGGGGGGGGTGTTAATTCCCTAAAGACTTTTTTCTGAAGCTAAAAAAAGACACACAAATTTCTTAGACACACAAGTATACATCTTACATCTATGACCAGTCATATTCAAAGATACCTTAAAGGTCCCAAAATCAAAACTGATTTGTTAATGTCATCTGAAAAACTTAAGATTTTAAGCCTTAAAATGACACCTTGCTTTCGGTTTTTGGACTTTCGGTTGCAAAGTTACATCCAAAATGGCAAAATACATCGGACGTATTCTTAAAACTTTAGTTCTGAGAAAATCGAGTTTTTGTACTGAGTAAGACTTGGAGAGAGGGTTTTTATCTTTGTTTTTATTACATTTTTATGTTATGGATGTTGGAAATTGATTAATATGATAGGAGACACTTTAAAGGTAATGTTTATGTTGAAATTAAAATTTCGACATTGGACGCAATGTTTGACCTAGCTCAGCTTCAATGCCTCGTATTATACAATGCCGACCTTAAGGTAGCTATTGATAACATATAATGATTAATGTGTTGTATGATAAGGATACACAAATGCCACAAAAGTACAAAGTGTCATGTTAAGGTACAAAACTTAACTAAACAGAACTGAACATAAAATGATGACAACAAATCAGTAAAATCATTACGGTCTCATATTAGGTTGAAGGTATGTAGAAGCGTTTTACAATGTATTTACAACTTACTTACGCGCGTGTCTTTGTTTATTGTGGTCATGGTCCGAGGATTCAACAATTCATAATTGTGGCAGGAAGTTGAGTTATTGTTAAGGCGGATTGTTCAAGCTAGAGTAACCTTGATCTTGTATATATATTTAAGTAAGAAAATATGGATTTAACTCTTTATGGCTGGTGTAATATTTCTAGTCGATGCCAGGGTCATTGTACTTTATTATTTTAATTATCTACGTCTCTAAAAGGTCGGTGGCAACTTTGATATTTACTTGACCGAATGTTCTCGAGTCAAATATAACCTTGTTCATTGGTACAGTATAAAGTTATTGCGAATATATGATAATTCAAAATAATGTATGAGTTAAGCAAGGCTTGATTTCGATGAAACTACCTTTCACAAAGGAAGAGAGAGAGAGAGAGAGAGAGAGAGAGAGAGAGAGAGAGAAAATATCGATAAATGTTATCTTCGTTACAAATCACAAGGTTTTGTTTATCAGACACGTTTTAATAAAATAAGAGAGAGAAAAGAAATGAAATTTGATGTAGAGAATATTTTGGTCAATATATATGCACATGAAATACATATCTTGAGGTGTCTTCTTTATTAAATCTCAATACAAATTAATTTAACATTCGCCATGTACTTATGTATCGACACTTCTATAGACATCTTGCATGCGACTGGTAGGAAACGTTTCGAAGTTTTGTTTCAGAGTAATTTCCCAAATAGATATTTAAGTGTTATTTTTAATATTCTGTATATTTAATCATTGTTAATTCATGATAATTCAAATGGCAATTCTCAATCTTAAATAAATAATGGAAAGGATAATGGAATACTAAACAATCAACGTATACATGTATACACTCTTAAAAGGAAAGGATCAAATTGATCCCATAAAGTATCAAATATGAGCTTACCCTTTTTGGGATCAATTTTGATCCAAAATTCTCCTCAAAGTTGATCCTTTTCGGATCAACTACACTCCTTTTTGATCCAAAAAGGATCAAATTTGAGGAGAATTTGGATCAAAATTGATCCCAAAAAGGGTAAGCTCATATTTGATACTTTATGGGATCAAATTTGATCCTTTCTTTTTAAGAGTGTATGTGTCCAACTTTTATTTTTTCAATAGTTAGTTAGGTTGTTTACAAATATAGTGGTCCAAGAACAAGGGTTTTTGGACCCTTGGTCCAAATTCATACATTTTGATCCAAAACTGACCTAACCATCATCTTCTACATGAAAATCCACATCTGGAAATGTATACTTTTATATGGATTTGATAATCAGTTGTTGAGTTATAAAGCATAATATATTTCTGGAAATGAGGGGGTAGCTGTGCCCTTAAGGATCTGGACCTGGATTAAGGATTCTCGGCGGTCAGCCAACGGTTGAGATTTGAAAAGCTCCCAAAAATATCTTGATATTTAATGTAATATTTTAAAACTAAAATTTGCTCACAGGTTATACACATCAACCTTCCCGAGTCTTAATGTGTTTCTTATGTTTATTCAGATATATTTTGGTTGTTCTCTTTTAATGTAAAAAACGAACAAAGGTCATTTTGAAAATCTTGTCTTTAAGGATGAATGTTTCAATTCAATCTTATTATCTGTTTTGGTACAAAAGCTGGTAAATCCCGCATCAACCTGTATCTAAATTGATCCTCTTCACATGTGTCTTTTAATAAGCAACCGATATTGCCTGCTACGCGTGTAAAATCACTCCATATGATGTTCCAGTTTTGAACCAATTGACCGCAAGGGACCGCAAGTGCTTATGAAATCAAAATATAAGCATGGCAAGATGGTAAGATGTTTGTAACTGTGTTGGAGTCTAAATTAAGAAGGAAACAAGTTGTTTACTCCATGTTGATTCAAATATATTTAGCCAAAATTCGCCTAAAGATAAAGTACAGGGTGTCCAAGAAAAAAACTATAATTTTTGCGTGTGATTTCTTGGGTTCAAGGAATAGTCAGAAAGTTTGAAAATGTTGCATTTTATAATTCATGAATATAACTTTACGATACAATACCGTTTTTTTCATTTCAATTGTACAACAAAAGTTATGTTTTATCAAATCACATATTTGGGTGGATTTTTGTCTGGTCCAATTTCATGATTATGGGTCATAAAGCAGGGGTGTTTCTTATTTGAAGAAAAATGGGGTCACTTTGTACAATTTGTCATATCTGTCTATTTTTAAAATCAAATTTGTTCGTTTTTAGCATCGATAAAAGATAACATGCACATAATAAATTAGTAAACCTTGTTACGGTTGAGTGAGCAGATCAAGGACAATACTCAACAAAACTTCATTCAAGGGGAACTTACAAAATCGTGAAATTGGAAAAATCATAACTTCTGTTCTAGTAACATTTTGAAATGAAACAAAATGTTATATTGAAGTTGGTTCCATGGACTATAAAATAACACTTTTATATATTTCTGACTATCCGCAAAAGCCAAGAACTGTACACGCAAAGATTGTAATGTGGTTTTTTGTTGGACACAGTGTATAGATTTCAGACTTATGTTCGTTTTGTAGGCTGGTGGGCATGTGGATTCGAACGTATTATCTCGTCATGTGAGTGCAAGAGAGTCGTGTCTGCAATAGCTGCCATTTGTCATTAATTTGGATTGCACTCTCTATAATGATCAGTATTTGGTCAGTGGCTCTTGAAATGGTTCTTCAGGTGGCACCGTCACCTGAAGAACCATTTCAAGCCACTGACATATGGCAGGAAAATTTTGGGGGATATTTCATATTCTAGTGACTAGGTGTTAAATAAATATAACTTAAGGCAGCCATTGCAGATACGACTTTCTTGCACTCACATGACGATCTGTTCTGCAACACTTGTCAAAAGCTAGTAATTCCCGCATCAACCTGCATTTAGATTGATCCTCCTTACATGTGTCTTTACGCAACTCAAAATACCAGCTTTATAGGATGAACCATTTCTTTCCATTTGACCGCAAGGGACTGTAAATGCTTATGAAATCAAAACGACGGTGCAATTTATCTCTCTATATATGTACTGAAAATCTAAATTAGGAAGAAAACAAGTTGTTTATTCAATATTTATTAAAAAGGCCATGTTTCGCCCAAAGACGCCTTAATGTAGAACTAAATGTGTAGTTTATTTTAAACTTATGTACGACTGCCGGTTGTCATATATTTTGAACGTTAGTCAAAAGCCCCTGTTACACATGGTCGGTGCAAAATCCTGCGATGAAAAACACCAATGCACTTGTCTGTGATACTAATGTATGTACATGTATATACATTTGCCATATTTAAAAAATTATGTTTATCAGTGATTTTTATCAGTCAAGTTTGTTCGATCAAAGATTAGTACACTGTAATTATATGCAAATGTTGACAGAAAATGTGTGTACCGGTATTTTTATACTTGTCGTTAACTTGAAGGCATCAGGCACGATCATCAAAGTGAAGTTCAAGTTTCCTCAACACCTACTGCATTTTAAGAAAGTCCTTCAAACTAATAACTATTAACCATAAGCATTCTTGTTGAACTTGAACATTGATAGTAAAACAGACAATCATTTGTGCTTTGACTTTTTCGTTCTCCGCCTAATGAAAACTTAAGTGATAGTATTTCTAGAAATGAATTACTAAATTCTTGAAATTTAAACATCTTTGTTACATATTAAGTGACGAGATCATTCAACCTTCCTAAAGAATAATGTTCACTTTCAAATCAACATTATTTTGGAATCTCAAACTTTAAGAACATGTAAAAATAGGGTTGTGGTGAACGTGGAATGGTCCCCGGCGGTATGTGACATCTTGAAAACCTTTTAAGATGTCATAAGCCGCCGGAAACCATTCCACGTTCACTAAAACCCTATTTTTGTAAATTGAGGGGCGTCGAAGGATCATTTTGTGCTCTGTTTCCGAGCATTCTCTTGGCTCAGTCAAGCGTGACAAAGACATTTAATCCCCTGCTTATCACTCTACCACATATAAACATTCCATATGACCACCCAACTTGAGTAGAGAAGTGACCTTGAACAAGGCGGGGTTAAATCAAATTGGACCTAAAAATCACGTTTTTGACCAATTTTGTGTTGTTGCCCCTTACAGTACATGAGAAAATTTATCACATTCGGAGTTCCATTTCACATCCAACAAGATTACCTATCAAATCGGACCAAAAGCAACATAAGTTTCCAGATATTTTCATCATAAATTGACCTTTACATAAAAAAGTGGTAAAATATTTTTATTCCAACTATATGAGCAACCGTGTACTATACTGACTCCTAGAAGTAAAAAGAGATTCGATTTTGAATATATTTTAACAACTATAGGAAGATACATATATTTGTTTGTTTGTTTATCTAGGTTTGTCACGGGATACATGACAAATGCACAAAAGTCCAAGCCTACACTCTGATTTTCAGTGTCAAAATAAGCATCCCTAGCCATTCTCAAGAACAAGGGATGTTTGCAGATTGCCACACCAAGGGAAAATGTGCAGCCTTGGTACAATAACTACAGATATATTTTATATTTAGTTTATATTTTCTGTTGTGTCAAATTGTCTTTTTTGCTATTAATTTACGGACCTTCCCCGTTTTTTCCACATATTTACGGTAAAATCCCCAAAATCTCACAAAAGCGAGCTCTGCCCAGTCGCTAAACAAACATAACTGATATATGAAACTGAACGTCAGTGTTCGAGTCTGTGCCGTTTTAGTCAAGCAAGGTTAAATGGGCTGGAATATCACAAGCCCCGGAGGAACGAAATTGGGGAAGATATGAGAATCAAATAATGACACGCTGTCCCTATTTCTCAATTGATCACGTGTCTGAGTATAGAGGTTTTGCCTCATACAAGCAGAGACATTCCCCTTTTTAAGCGATACTTGACATGAAGACATGACCTAATGTTTTAGAAATGGGTTAGTTTCAATTTTTCTTCTAATTATTATATCAGCGGATGCAGTTGTTGGTAGTTTTTTACAGTCTAAAATTTAGATGGAAAGCAACAAATTGCTATAACTTATATGTGGTGGCGACGGCCAACGTTTGATTTTTATATAAACATAACGGTAGTTATATTTTGATTCGACATACATTGATAATACTCTTAACTAAAACGTTACTAAAATCATCGATAGGCAATATTAATACCGATAAACTTCAACAGAAGGATGCACGTAAGAATATATATTATACAAATATTGACTGCTCATGAGAGCTATTATAGTAATAACTATTGCCCCGAAGTTATCATGGTGATCTTGAGACTATTTACTATTTCCCAAGACCGAAGGTCGAGGGAGATTGTGTGATAATCTTAAGATCACTGAGGGGGAACAGTTTTTACTATTGCCAGAATTAAAGACCAGTCAATATTTGTTTTATATACCGATTTTGCTTTGAGAGGGCAAAAAACTAATGACCGGCTCAAATCAAGCCAATCGGTATAAAATATATAGACGGTAAATTGAAGTTATATTTATGAAGTAAATGCTTTTTCTTTAGATTTTGAATATTGCTTTAAAGGCATTGGCCACGATCATCAAAGTGAAGGTCAATTTTCCTCAACACCTACTGATTTTATTGCATATTAAAAGCAGTTCCAACTATTAACTAACATCCATTACTATTCTTGTTGAACTTGAATATTTACAGTAAAACAAAAAATCATTTGTGCTTTGAATTTCTCCTTCTCCGGAGAAAGAGAAATTAATTGATAGTGTTTCTAGAAATAAATCACTAATTTCTTAAAATTAAAACCTCTTTGTTACTAACAATGTATTTTAGTGAAGAGATCATGTTGTTAAGTATATTTATCCTTCCTAAATGAATAATATTCACTTCTAAATTAACAGCCGTACATTTGGAATCTCAACCTTTAGGAAAATACAAACACTGCTGACAGAACCACGAGAAATGATTTTGGCTGAAAATTGTCTTTTTACAGCAAGTTATATGATTTTGTATGTTTGTTTTGATTCTATTAAGGTTTTTCTTTGATTCAATAAGTTTTCACAAGTTTTCATATCCAAGTGGATCATGGCTAATGCTTTAAGTGTATGAGAGCATGATATTAACAGTCCAGGATTCACAATGAATGTGTATTGCCGGCAATAACCTTTAGGGTAAATAATTTTAGATTAAAATTCATGAAATTGATGCTGTGAAGAAGACCAAATGCAATTAATCAATTATCAGAGGACAACTTAGAGTAGTTTGAATCTGACCTACAAGAAATGCTAAGAAATTGAGATTAAAGAAGGGTGAAAATGCTCTATGCTAGAGAGAAGAAGCAGCAGCGCTAAGACCATTAAAACCAATTTGTCACTACTTACAAGAACTCTTTTTACACTGATGACACACTCTTAAAAAGAAAGGATCAAATTGATCCGATAAAGTATCAAATATGAGCTTACCCTTTTCCGGATCAATTTTGATCCAAATTCTCCTCAAATTTGATCCTTTTCGGATCAAAAAAGAGTGTGTTTGATCCGAAAAGGATCAAATTGGATCAAAATTGATCCGGAAAAGGGTAAGCTCATATTTGATACTTTATCGGATCAATTAGATCCTTTCTTTTTAAAAGTGCTGCAGCATGCATAATGCTTAGAATTCTAAATGCACCCTGGCTAATGTAACATCTACATGATCCTAAATTTTTAGGTTGAACCTTTCATTCGGATACCAGATCAGCAAACTGAAACGAAACGTCGAGCAAAAAGTTGATATTTTGTAACTTTTTTGCTGTGAACCAATAACTTTAAAAGACGGTTGAAAATATTGAACAACTAATAAGTATTAAATTGTTTATACAACACTTGTTAAAGCAACTGCTAATAAACGGCCAAAACTTTACAATTCAACTAACTTTTTATGACATTTTACTAGCCCAGTTTCGTCGACCGACAAATGAGATTTTATGTCGACATAAGACCTGTCGACAGAAACCTTAGTACCAACATACAACTATAAGAAGAACTTTTTAAGAATATTGAATATTTGAAGAATATTAAAATTAAAAAATCATTTTCATGAGAGAGGGTAACCTTAATGATACCATAAAATGAAAACTAGTAAGAATCATGGGATCAGTCTTATGCACGGTTGCTTAATAGCCTATAGGTGGAACCACTTTTTTATGTAAAGGTCGGTTTATGAGGAAAATATGTGGAAACATATATTACTTTTGGTCAGATTTAATAGGTAATCTAGTTGAGTATGAAATTGAGGCCCAATCATTGTGATCAATTTGCTCATGTACTGGTACTGGGAACACCACAAATGGGTAAAAAAAAACACGTGATTTTTGATTACTCAAGTTGAGTGGTCATATGGAATGTTTATCTTTAATAGAGTAATAAGCAGGTAATTAAATGGATTGGGCATGCTTGACTGCGCCAAGAGAATACTTGAAAGCAAAAATATAAAACGATCCTTTAACGCTCCTCAATTACAACAAATAGGTTTGTGGTGAACGTGGAATGGTTCTCTGGCAGTATATAATGTCTTAAAAGATTCATCCGTCGATGACAAGCCGTCACAGTGTAAACATATCCCCCTAAAACTTGTCTTTTAATGAGCAACACTGAACTGCCTGTTGGGCATATTAAATCACTGGATTGAGTGATCCAGTTCTTGATGAACCATTTGACCGCAAAGGACCACTAGTGCACGTGAAATCAAAACAAAAGTATTTAGAGATGGGCTGATGTATCTATATGTACTGTAAATCTAAATTGAGAAGAAAACAGACTGTTTATTCCATATTGATTTAAAAAAATCTGTTTAGCCGAAATTCGCCTCAGGCTAATGTATGTATGTAGTTGATTTCAAATACATGTTAGGAATTGCTATCGTTATATGTCAACGATATTTATTTACTCTTGTTATACATGTACGTGGCTGGTGCAAAACAGTCAATAAAAATGGCTAACTGTAAGCAATTATGAACGATAGGTATTAGGTAGGCCGTAGCCAGGATTTTTTCAAGGGGGTGCGGATTTTCAAAAAGTGGACCTTTTGGAGGAATGTTTTCATTTTAGTCGACCCTGATATAATTTATGTGATTTTGACAAAGTGACAAGCAAAAAAAAAAAAAAAAAAAAGGTGTCAGTAGATTTTCAAGCATTTTGTAAAGTATTTTATTCAAAAACGACCTATATTTACATGTTTTGGTCCATTTAAGGGCTTTTTGGTTGACCTTTTTCGTACATTGTCAAATTTGGGGGGTGCGACGCCCCTACCACCGTCCCCTGGATACGGGCTTGGTATTAGATGTAAAAATTACCATCATTTGACGGCCAAGTTTTTAATGCTTCTGTGATACTCTGTGTATATACCAGTATTAAAAAATAAGTAAAATAAAGCTTTCGGTGATTTTGCTAATCCTCAAATTTGTTAACCCCCCAATTGAGTATACTGTACTGATACCTAGTTATTAGCACAAAATATATGCAATTTATATACATTTTCTTTACTACAGAGAACACCACACTTCCATAAGGCTCTGTCACATATTATCGTACAGAACCAAAACGTACGAATAACGTACACTGTCCCGGTGTGAAAGTATTAGTAGTTCCCCTGAAGTGGTAGTCCGCCTTCCATTGACCATAACGGATTAAAGCGTGAAACTAATGTTGCGTGAGAGTTGTTAGCCTACAGGCCTACTTTACTATACAATCCGGACAATAAGAACGAGGGACTTACATTCCTGCTACACCGGTCATTGAAATACCTTTATATCGATTTATTTCTTGTCTCATATGAAAGATGAGATTTTAAACTTTAAAATGACACCTTGCTTTTGGTTATTGGATGTTCGGTTGCAAAGTTATATTCAAATTGGTAAACACAATGGTAAAAGGCATCGGGCTGATTCGGAAAACTATATTTCTTAGAAAATCAAGTTTCAAAGTTTTTGTACTGAGTAAAATTTGAATGGAGAATGAATTGAATCTCGTACTCTAAGACATTTTGGTTATGTTTTGGATGTTGGGACCTGTTTAATATACGTTGGAATACATTTCAAAGGTAAAGTTTCTGATGAAATTAGAAATTCGACCTTCGTCCATTCTCAGCTTCAATGGCCCGTATCACGTACTATGCCTATCTTAAGGTACCTATTGATATGGCGGGTCACAATATCATTTCATACTTCATAGAAGAATTAGGGCCAAATCATAGTCCTTTTTGAGCTACACAAAATATTTGGTAGCTCAGAAAGGACTATAATTTGGCCCTACGGGTTGTTCGAAACATTCATGTATATGTGCCTTTCCAGTTCCTTATAGCTGTGAATTTGGAAAAACTCCCTTTTGCACTACAGGTGAAAATACTTGCAAAAGTCATAACTTGTGAAAGACACACTTTACGACTGGTTTGAACTGGATGGTCACATTTTATTACATCAAGGGCCTTATTTCATTAATTTTGTCTTTTGGTTTTTGAACATTGCTTAAAAGTGTAAGAATGCATGATATGAACATACAAATATTCTCCAAATCTTGTGGTTCAATAGTTCAGTTCAATTGAAAATGCAATTCTAAATGGCGAATTGCTGGCAGTGACCTTTGGGGTAATTATATATTTGATTAAAATTCATGAAATTGATGCTGTGAAGAAGACCCAATGAAATTAAATCCATCACCAGAGGACATCTTAAATATGGGCTGGTTTGAAGCACAAAAAAAAAGAGAAGAATATATAAAGTGCTTCCTTCCAATCGTACATGTTTCCTATAGGATTGTTTGTATAGAAAATTGGTTCAAGCTTTGGTAAAGGAATTACCCCAAATTATTTCCAGTTGTTGCAATATTGATATCTTCTTTGGCTTCAAACCAGCACATATTTGAATTTGAAGCTGACCTACTACACGGTGTGCTGATAGCTAAGGAATTGAGATTAATGAAGGGTGAAAATGCTCTACGCGTACGCTAGAGAGGAGAAACCGCAGATCCTGGACCATTAAAACCAATTTGTCACTACTTCAAAGAACTCCCTTCGCACTGATAATAGCATGCATAATGTTCGCATTCTAAAGACGCTTAATACATCCAAGCGAATTAAAACATGAACCTGCAAGTAACATTTTGTGGTTGAAGCCTTAATTATTGAGCTGAGAGTGAACTTCACTCCTTTTCGAGTGAATATTTAGTAGAACGAGTAAAATTGTGGAATATTCACTCGAAAAGGAGTGACGTTCACTCTCAGCGAGTGAATATCCACTCTTTAAAGAGTTAAACGAAGGACAATGCTTTTTCGAGTGGTGACCACTCGTCTTCACTCTCACTCTTTTTTCACTCTTTTTCGAGTGAAAAATCTCACTTTTTTTTCTCATTTCACTCTTTTTCGAGTGGATAACAGCTGTTTTTGAGTGGTTTTCACTCTTTTTCGAGTGAATTTGCATTCACTCGTTTTTTCACTCTTTTTACATTTAGAGAGTGGCTACGCCACTGACAACCACTCTGTTCTTGTGTTTCTTGCTTGAATATTTACAGGTGTTTTTTTCTTCTTCTTTTCCATATTTGCCTTCTTGTTTGGACGATTCACCCAATAGGTAAGTTATTACTATGATTTTGTAGCACGAGTCAAGGTTAATTCTCGAAAGTTTCAATATGGAAATATTTCCTTCTTTTTTTTTAAATGTTGAATGCATATCAAGACATTAATAGCAGAGCACACAAAGTATAGTACTGACTACTTGCCACCAAGATAGCAGATCATCTCATGTTTACAAAAACATTAAACCTTTTTTTAAGGAGGTAAAGAAGCACCCTATGGGAAATCCAAGTAGTAATGACGGCAGGAGGAGAGAGAAATCACTTCATTGCATGAGTGAATGCTTACCAAATTATATTTACTGCATCTTGACAAAGATTTTTGGTGTGTATTTTTATATTTTTTTTAAAGATTTTGATTTAAAATGAATTGTGTTTAGAGTTGACCTTTTATATTGCTATCTCCATAATCTTAAATATAGAAATGTAAACGCAACATTTTTGTTATCTCCCAGTAACAATAATCATTTTTTTAGTTCTATGTAATTTGAAATAGCATCTAACAAGTGTGTCTTTTTTTTAACTTCAAGGCATTCCCGATTATGTATACCTAAAGTTAGTTGGGAAGAATAAACAAAATATCAAATAAAGATATGAAAATCATCTTAATATATTGTATTCTGGCCAATTTCTTAACATTTGTTATGGTAACAGCAATAGAAATATTCATAGTGGATCTGAAAGATTGCCCTCAGAGAATCCTAGGCACGAGTTTGATGAAAATATTACTAATCTATATTTAAGGTTTCACTAAAAAGCCCGGGGGGGGGGGGGTACTCACATTAATAAGGTATACGGGCTAGCAAGCCACATCAACGTGACAATCGATGTGTTCTAAATTGGATAATGGCAAGGACAAGGTTATTACGGACCTGCACACTCTTTTTTAAGGGCAAAAGAAAAGGGAATTTCAAGTTTACATTAAAATAAATGTGAAAAATCATGGAATCTAAAACAACGTATTTTATGATTATCTGGAACTTTGTTTTAGTGGTATAATGATGATTAACATAAATTTGGGTCACGTCTAGATGGAGGGACTAAAACACGTGTAATATTTCACAAGCGTTCAATTCATGTTTATGTTTATTGCAATCAATATTAACTTAATGTTTATTACAATCAATATTAACTCAAATTATATCAAAGCTATTGTGTTCTTTTTATGGCCCTGTATTTGGGAATGGGATCCCTGGACAAAATCGAGTACAAAAATAGTACAACATTCCTAAGGTGCACATTTGGAACACAATTATAGTACAGTTTTAGTACAAATATAGTACAAATTCGTGTACTATAAATGTACTCAAATTGTACTTAAATGATGTTCCAAATGTGCACCTTAGGAATGTTGTACTATTTTTGTACTCGGTTTCGTCCAGGGATGTTCTAAAAAGACTTTGGAGTAGATCTATCACGCCTGTTCCTGTGCCCTTTACGTGAATCCCATATTGAGTAAATTATTCTTAAACTTAAAAGTGAGTAATAGTCTTTCCAATAAATAAACTATTTCACACAACAAATGTGACCGTCCAGCCCAAACCAGCAGTAAATGCCAGCTTTTGTCATTTTCACTTTTTATTTGCAAAGACCATGCTTTAATGATTAAAATGACACCTTAATAAACTTCACACAATTTCCAGAAGTCAAGTTATGGTCCGTCAAAGTTTGTCAGGGAGTAAAACGTATAACTGAGATAATAGCGTTCCGAAGTTTAGTAAGCCCTTTATTTTCTGTTGATCGTCTTAAGAATATACCAATTTATTTCACATTTCCTATCATTTTCTTGAAATGAAACTTTGCTGGTATTTTGTAGTAATCACTAGGATTGTGAATCTGTCATAAAATCGATTTCGGCAAATT
>JXSR01S009402.1:73472-85189 GCA_000969725.1 Ophiothrix spiculata
TTTCTCTGTTTCCAGGCTTTTTGTAAAAATATTCACAGCATTCAACGTTAACCCAATTCATCAACGACCAATAATCAATAGTTTCATTTTGTTTGGTGTTTCCCAATATGCACTGTGATTCATTACACATACGGTTTATACTCAAAGTAAAATGGTAAAATAGGATACCATATGCTCCCGCATGTGCTTAACTGACCCCGATATTACTCAATTCGATGCTGAAGAAAAAAAGGTTTTGATAATTAAAACAATATCAGTGTATTACATACGATACCCTTGCCTATAATTTTGACTACAAAAGGTAAAATTCACCATCTCACATGTTACCTGTATGCCTGCATGTTATCATGTTTATGAATCACCTTTATCAAAACTATATATTAATTTGCATTATTTAATCGATACATGTTTTGTACTGACTCCTTTATTAAGGCCAAATCATAGTCGGCCTCCAAACAAATTTTTTCCTACCAAACATTTGGTCGTGACGTCAAAATGACGAGTGACGCCAAACAAAATAACTTCAACACCGAGTTGAGACCAAATACAATTTTGCGCTAGATTGCACATGCTATTGAATTGCAATATACATTGGACCAAATGTTTGCTTACCGTTCATACTTTAAGTTCGATGGCAAATATTTGGTGACGTCACGGCCAAATGTTTGGTAGAAAAAAATTTTGTTTGGAGGCCGAGTATGAATTCGCCTTTACATGACAATTGAATTTTATTTCAGATCCCTTTATTTAACAATGTGAAGTGGTTTCGGGTAATATCGATTAAGATGATTTTGACCTGTCCATTTGTTCAAGGCTTGTCCCACATTTTTTGGCAAAATAAATCGTTTCTAAACCAACTAGTTCTTAAATTCTTAGAATAATATTATCATACTATAGATAGATTCCGGATGAAATATCCTTTCCAAAAATGTATACATTCATACAATTTATTCAATTAATTTTCTAAGTTTTGATGAGAACAATGTCTAGGCATTTTGAGGCTCCGATCTCCCTGAAAGCAAAACGTGAACTGTTAACCCTCGTCTTCCTAAGGGGGGGGGGGGGGGGGGGCGGTGGTTAACCCTCCCACCCCCCTAACGGATGATCGCCGATTGCACCAAACGCAAACCAAAGCGACCCTGAGCATTTGGGTAATTGTTTTTACATCCTTTGCGGTCATTTTGATGAAAAAAAAGTCGGGGGTACTACCTAAGGTGAGGTTATGGTAGGCCGTCGACGGGTAGGGGGGTGGTGGTTGCCACCTAGGAAAATTTTAAGTCACCATTTTGAAAAATATCTGCATGCTATTGACTTGAAACTTACAGGACATGTTAGAATTGTTGATTCCTTTATTTATAAGAAACATTTAGAACTTTTATAGCGATTTTTTGCAAAAGTGGCCATTTTTGCCAAAAGTCGATTTTTTTTCGGTCCGGAAAAACTTCATGACGTCATAATTACGTAACGCCTCGACCGATTTTCATGATCTTGGTATCAATGGAAAGAGGAGACCCTACCCTATACTATAGTACCAAACAATATAACTTTGGGGGTCCCAAGTTCAAAATCACAGGAAGACGTGTTACAAAAAAGGCTTAGTAAGACGAGGGTTAAATTGTATCTGATTCTGCCAAGTGAGCACAGGACACGTGATTTATTGAGGAGGAAGGGCAGTGTGTCATTATTTGATTCTCCGAGATACGTCTCTCGTATACCTTCAGGGCTTTTGCTATTCTAGCCATTCAACACGATTCACCTCCTGACTAAATCGGCTGAGTGTTTGGTTTCAAATTGGTACGGTTGAGACAATATTTGAGACGGATTTCGATATGAACATGTAATTGAGCCGATATTTTTATTAAAGGTAATTCAAAAAGTTATTTTCTGTTTGTCTTGTTTGCATTGCATTTGTTTTTAACTTGTTTATTGACACAACAATAAAATGATTGTTTTCAACTTTCTGAAGAACGTGAAGAATGGAGGTTCTAATGAGTTGTTATTAGCTCGTACAGGGTGCACACAAGTAAATAGCTGGCCTATTCTTTTACATGTTACACAAAGGTCAAATATGTTCATTTCCCGGCCAAATTAATGAATAGCTCTTGTTATCACCTTACCTTATTTTTTCTCAAGATTATGACTTAATCTTGAATTTAAGGTGAATTTTGATATGGGTTTATCGGCTTGATTTTGCGAAAGCCCATTTCAAAGTGGTGTCTGCTACTTCAGCCGAAATTGCACGGTCTTTCTAGTTTGCGTATGTGGGGGAATGCAAAGAAATAAGGTCAAAAGTCAACCAAACCATGGACTATAATGGGCATTGTATATGGTCAGGTGCTGGGAAAGATTTAGGAAAAAATATTTAATTAAAAAACAATGACCAATCTAGTGTCTAATTAAATTTTTTCCCATTCGTTTTTCGACAGTGGTTGGTTTTCATCACTGATTTTAAAACACTTAGTAGAGGGCGACATTTTTTTGTGAAGTGCATCCTAGATGCTGTTCATTGTGGCATATCTGATGCCTACAGCTACAGGTATGCTACAATGAGCTACATGTAGGAGACGAAAACTGCATGGCTTCAGCGATACACATAATAGTTTCTTTGAAGGGTTTAAGCAATCAAAGTGTTTATAAAAGCATTATCAACTTTGTTACTGGATTTGATTGAAACAATATTTGGAGTTGAGAAAGGAAAACAAATGTGCTGACTGTTACAGGACATTGTAAGCATATTGCTGTTATTAAGAAACAATCCCTAAATCAGATTTTGAATAACATGTCTAAAAAGAAATAAGTTGTTGTTAAAGGAGAAGTCTGATGTTATTTCCCAAGGGGAATGTTACGCAATTTGCTTTAATAGCTGTATAGCTGTTCTATTTGAATCAAGTCAAACTGTAATTAAGATGTCACTCACCGTGATTCGACTTGAGTTTCTGATTGACAGGGGCAAGGTCATTGATTTGTCCGTCGACGTCCGTACATGGCAAATGCTATTATACCAGGCCTCACTTGATTTGAAAACGCAAGCTTGCGTTTTTTAATGTTTTCATTCAGGTAATGACATAAAAACAAGGTGTTTTGTGGTGTTTTTTTATGATGATCTTTGGATTAGACAAAGTGATTCGCCACTCTTTAAATAATATTTCTAATGTCTTAACCATATGCAAAAACACTTGCATAAGATGTCCAGTTGCTCAAATATACCCTGTGGAAGTAGTTACGTCATAATTTATGCCAAATTGCCAACACGTCCAATCTGGTTCTAAACAAACACGATGGCCATTTTTACTACACGTTAAGTCTATGAGGAATAGTTTTTATTTTAGTTTTAGTACTTTTGAATCTAAATGAAGGAAAAATAAGCATAAATCATGGTAATGTGATATAAAAAAAGAGTCTTATAATAGTAGACCAGATGATAATCCCGGTTAATATTTTTCAGTTTGTGAACAAAAATCGAATATAAAGATGGTCTGATTTGTATATATATGTACGTACGTACATTGTGTTAATACGTGTGATAAGTGGAACAACTTTGCTAAAAAGTGCTAAAAAATCGTACTCCCTAATCCACCATATCCGACAACCACAAGTCGACAAACATTGCATATCTGGATTTGTTAACTAACAATTCTTGTGGAATCAATCCATTGCTATGTATTTCGATCTCTATACTAAATGAAGATTGTAGAAAGAAAGTATGACATATTATATATCATTCGAAAGCTGATATTATAGAGAATTAAAATATGTCATAAACTCAATTGTAAAAATCGTGAATTTATACTCACTTTGCCAGAGCCACCACTCATGTCTTTTTCGTGGCACGTTTGGGTGCAAATTAAAATGCAGCTCTTGCTCTGTCGATACGGTTTATGTAAACTAAAGTTGACAAGATTAACCTGATATGATAAGCAGGTCTTGTCTGATACTTCTAGTCTAGTAGGGACGGACAATCAATTGGACAGTAGTGGTCAGTTTTACTGCGCGAATAAGACTTTAAAACTGACATTTGAAGTAGTTGATATGTTTGTGTTTCGTTTCATTCTTTATCTGGCATTTCACGTTAATGATATGATGATAGGGAACCCGGGACAATTCAAAATGAAATGGATACGGGTGTAAAACACACACTCTGAAAGGCCAGGACATCTCTCTCTAGACAGGAGGGGTCATTGGACCAAAGCCAGAACAGCATTCAGTGAGAGAGAAAAAAAATGTGGGGTCTGGTGTTTGGTCAAAACCAGAGGGGTCATTTGAAGAGAGACTAATTTTAATAATAATAATAAGTATTCTAAATATAATATTGGGTCTAACCACGGTTAAGGAAATATAAAGACTCCCAAAATGTATTGCCTCACCTCGAACAAATGGCTCCTACGCCAATACGGAATACGCAAACGTAATTTGAAGATTGCATGCACAAGCGCTAGTGTTTCAACTTTCATTTGACACCCTATTTCTGACAATTGACTGAGAAACACCGAAGTTCGTTTTTTTAAAGTTGCAAATTTTATTTTTCGCACCGTACAAACCAGTAATCTTGTTTTCATCGGTGCATGATAATCTTAACTAAAATGTTGATTGCACTTTTTGACAGACACAATTCGAGGGTTGAGAGCCACAAGGCCGTAATTGCACGAAGAAAAAAGAGCCAAAAGGCGGCATTTGCACGTGCAATAAAGATGCAAATACGGCCTTGCGGCTCTTGTTTTCTTCGTGCAGATACGGCCTTGTGGCTCTCAACCTTCGAAATGGTAATAATGTTTGACAAAGAGTGTAATTAGAGAATTAAAAAATAATCATTGTGTATTTTGAGAATAAATACTGTGATTCTCCACAATTTTTGGCAATATCCCTGAGTCAAATTTATAACATATTTTTGGAGAATTTTGAAATTTGAGTATTCTAAGCAAATTTCTGATCTTTGACGTTATTCCGATCACAATAATATGTATTTAGAATGAAATTTATCGTTTCAAGATTAAAATAATAGTATTATTAACGGATATACAACGGAAATAAATGTTACGTGATAGCTCATGATATCTTTAAACTTCCATTGCTGATTTATGAAGCTTACACTGAAATGTCTTCCCTGCTCCTTCGGGGACTTTTGATATAATATCTCATCAACTTTGTTCACCTTCCTATTTTGTTCAAAGGTTAAATTTCATACCTGATATACTTTATAAAATGCCTAAGAGCAGAACAAATGTAATGTTGCTTAGATAAAATTTTAAACCCTAAAACAGCTTAATTATGATTGCGAATACTCCTGATAGTGAAACGATTAGTTATTTTGAAACGTTCATTATTTTCAATACAATTAAGATTGAAATAAAGTTAATGTTAATAGAGAAAATAAAAGTCGTCAGTTGTTTGTTTTAATATATAAATATATTAGGATACATAATGGGATAAATATTGCATATTATATCGAAAGTATATAATTTGTCTCTAAAAATTGTTGAGTATAACTTGGCTCTTGATTACTATACAGTTATTAGAGCCGTGCCTCATAGCTAACTGGTATTGTGGGTATTTAAGCAAAGGGCTAAGAAAAACAGTTCACTCTTTGATCGTTTCTGCAAACTTGCAATGTCCATGAGAGTTAAGACACCTCATATGACATTTCTAAATGTTTAATCTACAATGCAAGTAGGAACATTCAACCGTTTCCATAGAAACCAAGTACCCTTTGAAGAACAAGTGTCAAATGTTCAGTCATGGTATTGACAGTTCAATACAATTCATATATAGTCTATATGTGAAGCGCTGGAAAACAAAAGAGTCTACTTACTATCCCGCTCTTCTTGTAACCATCTGAATGAAGCGAAAGCATTCTTAGCATTCTTAGCAGGACACGTGCAGAATGTGT
The DNA here is from genome assembly GCA_000969725.1 of Ophiothrix spiculata. Classification (NCBI taxonomy): domain Eukaryota; kingdom Metazoa; phylum Echinodermata; class Ophiuroidea; order Amphilepidida; family Ophiotrichidae; genus Ophiothrix; species Ophiothrix spiculata. The sequence goes on from JXSR01S009402.1 coordinate 79,357, forward strand.
GTTCTTATTTTCTGAGTGTCTACTTATCAACTGTGAAACATCAACATTGACAGATCTGATACGCTGAAGTGTACGCTTGCAGGTAATGAGAAAATAAAAAGAGGGCGAGATAATGTAGTCGTTGATGCGATTTTTTTGAGTCAGCAGAACACAAGATTGTCCAGTATAACACCTCACTTCTCGAACATCTCTTCTAATATGTATTTATATATATCATTAAAAAGTTGCCAAATACAAATATTATCTCTTTGAAAAGTAAAACCAATCTTCTTCATTAATGCATACCGTGATCCAATTACTTTACAAAAAGATGAGCACATTTACCCTATAGCAATTATAGCAAAGACATACGTCTTAAGATTCTTTTTCTTGTACTAATAAAGTCGCCTTTCATATGTTTATTTTAAAACAATGTATTGCTGACATTTCTGAAACCTCAGCATTAATCCTAGTATTTTACGAGGGAGGGGGGTTGCGTTACCCTAACTCACTAAAGATTTTTTTTCTGAAGCTAAAAATTTCTTAGACACACAATACTAAATGCCTAAGTATACATCTTATTTCAGCTTGTGCGCTTATTTCAGCGAAAACATTTCGACCGTACAACTATCATGGAAAACCTGTATATGTGACCAGTCATATTCAAAGATACCTTAAAGGTCCCAAAATCAAAACTGATATGTTAATGTCATCTGAAAAATGTAAATTTAAAGCTTTACTATGACACCTTGCTTTTGGTTTTTGGACGTAACTTTAAAGGTAATGTTTATGTTGAAATTAAAATTTCGACATTGGACGCAATGTTTGACTATGCTCAGCTTCAATGCCTCGTATTATACAATGCCGACCTTAAGGTAGCTATTGATAACATATAGTGATTAATGTGTTGTATGATAAGGATACACAAATGCCACAAAAGTACAAGGTGTCATGTTAAGGTACACAACTTAACTAAACAGAACTGAACATAAAATGATGACAATAAATCAGTAAAATCATTACGGTATCATATTAGGTTGAAGATATGTAGAAGCGTTTTACAATGTATTTACAACTTACGAGGCATGAGAAGTCGCGCGTGTCTTTGTTTATTGTGGTCATGGTCCGAGGATTCAACAATTCATAATTGTGGCGGGAAGTTGAGTTATTGTTAAGGCGGATTGTTTAAGCTAGAGTAACCTTGATCTTGTATATAATTTAAGTAAGAAAATATGGATTTAACTCTTTATGGCTGGTGTAATATTTCTAGTCGATGCCAGGGCCATTGTACTTTATGCTTTTAATTATCTACGTCTCTAAAAGGTCGGTGGCAACTTTGATATTTACTTGACCGAATTTTCTCGAGTCAAATATAACCTTGTTCATTGGTACAGTATAAAGTTATTGCGAGTATATGATAATTCAAAATAATGTATGAGTTAAACAAGGCTTGATTTCGATGAAATTACCTTTCACAAAAAGAAAGAGAATGAGAGTGAGAGAGAGAGAAAATATCGATAAATGTTATCTTCGTTACAAATCACAAGGTTTTGTTTATCAGACACGTTTTAATAAAATAAGAGAGAGAAAAGAAATGAAATTTGATGTAGAGAATATTTTGGTCAATATATATGCACATGAAATACATATCTTGAGGCTAAAGGTGTCTTCTTTATTAAATCTCAACATAAATTAATTTAACATTCGCCATGTACTTATGTATAGGCACTTCTATAGATATCTTGCATGCGACTGGCAGGAAACGTTTCGAAGTTTTGTTTCAGAGTAATCTCCCAATATTAAACAGTAGATATTAAAGTGTTATTCTTAATATTCTGTATATTTAACCATTGTTAATTCATAATAATTCAAGTGGCAATTCTCAATCTTAAATAAATAATGGAAAGGATAATGGAATACTAAACAATCGACGTATGTGTCAAACTTTAATTTTTTTCAAAATTAAGTTAGATTGTTTACAAATATAATGGTCCAAAAACAAGAGTTTTTTGACCCTTGGTCCAAATTCATACATTTTGGTCCAAAACTGACCTAACCATCATCTTCTACATGGAAATCCACATCTGGAAATGTATACTTTTATATGGATATGATTATCGGTTGTTGAGTTACAAAGCATAATATATTTCTGGAAATGAGGGGGTAGCTGTGCCCTTAAGGACCTGCGATTTTCGGCGGTCAGCCACCGGTTGATATTTGAAAAGCTCCCAGAAAATATCTTGATCTTTAATGTGATAATTTTAAACTAAAGTTTGCTTACCTGTTATACACAACAACCTCCCCTGTGTTTCTTTTGTTTATTCAGATATATTTTGGTTGTTCTCTTTTAATGTAAAAAACCCGAACAAAGGTCATTTTGAAAATCTAGTCTTTAAGGATGAATGTTTCAATTTAATCTTATTATCTGTTCTGGTACAAAAGCTGGTAAATCCCGCATCAACCTGTATCTAAATTGATCCTCTTCACATGTGTCTTTTAATAAGCAACTGAAATTGCCTGCTAGGCGTGTAAAATCACTGCGTAGGATGTTCCAGTTTTGAACCAATTGACCGCAAGGGACCGCAAGTGCTTATGAAATCAAAATTTAAGCATGGGAAGATGGTAAGATGTTTGTAACTGTATTGGAGTCTAAATTAAGAAGAAAACAAGCTGGTTACTCAATGTTGATTTTAAATATATTTAGCCGAAATTCGCCTAAGGATAAAGTACAGGGTGTCCAAGAAAAAAAGGATAGTCTGGAAGTATGTAAAGGTTGCATTTTAAAGTTCATGAATTGATCTTTAAGATACAATACCGTTTGTTTAATTTCAATTGTACAACAAAAGTTATGTTTTATCAAATCAAATATTTGGGTGGATTTTTGTCTGGTCCAATTTCAGGGTGTTTCTTAATTGAATGAAAATGGTTCACTTTATAAAATTTGTTATATCTGTTTAATTTAAAAAAAAATCAAATTTGTTCTTTTTTAGCATAGATAAAAGATAGCATGAACATAATTAATTAGTAAACCTTGTTACGGTTGAGTGAGTAGATCAAGGAGAGTACTCAACAGATATTCATTCAAGGGGAACTTGCAAAATCGTGAAATAGGACCAGCAAATTTTACATCCACATATTTTTACAAAGCATAACTTCTTTTCTAGTAAACAGATTGAAATGAAACAAAATGTTATATTGAAATTGGTTTCATGGACTACAAAAATTACACTTTTTATATATTTTCTGACTATCCGGAAAAGCCAAGAACTGTACACGCAAAGATTGTAATGTTTTTTTTTTTTGGACACAGTGTATAGATTTCAGACTTATGTTCTTTTGCAGGCTGGTGGGCATGTGGATTCGAACGTATTATCTCGTCATGTGAGTGCAAGAAAGTCGTGTCTGCAATAGCTGCCATTTGTCATCAATTTGGATTGCACTCTCTAAAATTATCAGTATTTGGTCAGTGGCTCTTGAAATGGTTCTTCAGGTGGCACCGTCACCTGAAGAACCATTTCAAGAGCCACTGACATATAGCAGGACAATTTTGGGGGATATTTCATATTCTAGTGACTAGGTGTTAAATAAATATAACTTAAGGCAGTAATTGCAGATACGACTTTCTTGCACTCACATGACGATCTGTTCTGCGACACTTGTCAAAAGCTAGTAATTCCCGCATCAACATGCATTAAGATTGATCCTCGTAACATGTGTCTTTACGCAACTCAAAATACCAGCTTTATAGGATGAACCATTTCTTTTCATTTGACCGCAAGGGACCGCAAATGCTTATGAAATCAAAAAGACGGTGCAATTTATCTCCCTATATATGTACTCAAAATCTAAATTAGGAAGAAAACAAGTTGCTTATTCAATATTTATTAAAAAGGACCTGTTTCGCTCAAAGACGCCTTAATTTAGAACTAAATTTGTAGTTTATTTTAAACTTATGTACGACTTCCGGTCGTCATATATTTTGAACGTTAGTGATAAGCCCCTGTTACACATGGTCGGTGCTAAATCATGCAACGAAAAACACCAATGCACTTGTCTGTGATGCTAATGTATGTACATGTATATACATTTGCCATATTTAAAAAATTATGTTTATCAGTGATTTTTATCAGTCAAGTTTCAGAAGTTTGTTCGATCAAAGATTAGTACACTGTAATTATATGCAAATGTTGACAGAAAATGTGTGTACAGGTATTTTTATACATGAAGTTCAAGTTTCCTCAACACCTACTGCATTTTTAGAAAGTCCTTCAAAGTACTTACTATTAACCATAACCATTCTTGTTGAACTTGAACATTGATAGTAAAACAGACAATCATTTGTGCTTTGAACTTTTCATACTCCGCCTAATGAAAACTTCAGTGATAGTATATATACTTTAAAATCTCAATATAGTGCCCCTTTTACCAGTTGCCATTTTGTGCCATATTTTTTTATATGGTTTATAAGATATGAAATTGATTGCCTGTGTCTGATATATAACGAATGTAACTTTCATTTTAACATCTGATTAGTGATGTAGACCTGTTGGTATTGTGGTAAGGAATATGTTTATGAGCAAAACTTGAGGTGCACTATATCGAGATTTCAAAGTATTTCTAGAAATAAATTACTAAATTCTTGAAATTTAAACATCTTTGTTACTAATTACATATTTAGTGAAGAGAACATTCAACCTTCCTAAAGAATAATGTTACTTTCAAATCAACATTATTTTTTAATCTCAAACTTTAAGAAAATGTAAACACTGCTGAGAGAACCCAAAGAACTGAATTTGGCTGAAAATTTGTCTTTTTAGAGCAAGTGATATGATTTTTTTTCTTTTATCAAAGTCTTTCTTTGATTCAAATATGAGTATTCACAAGTTTTCATACCCAAGTTGGTCATAGCTATGCCTTTAAGGTTGGGGTAGACCTTCAAATGGCATAAATGGTTTTTGTACTCTTATTCTTAAACTAATTATATAAACTATTTAAAATTATATATTTTTAGAAGCGGATTTTTACCCTGAACATAATGATGATATCAGTTTGTGACCAAAAATGACAATTTTGGCAAAAAAATGTTGAACTTTTTTGTTTTTTTGAATCTAGAAACAAATGTCTGGGAACGGTTTCTCAATTTTTTTATTTTGATCTGATTTTTTGAAAAATAGGCCGAAAATTGCCATTTTGGTGACACCGGTGGGATTTGTTTACATTTTTTGACCTATTTTTGGTATTTTTTTTAGAAAACTGTTCCTAGACATTTGTTTTTGATAAAAGAAAAAAAATCATATCACTTGCTCTAAAAAGACAAATTTTCAGCCAAATTCAGTTCTTTGGGTTCTCTTAAAAACTAAGAAAAAAATCAAAAATTTGAGAAAACTGTTCCTAGACATTTGTTTTTAGATTCCAAAAAGCAAAAATATTCAACATTTCACAAATGCAAATTTTAGTTAGGCTTTCCAGAAATTTTGGGTGAAAAAAATATTGTTTTTGGCAATCTTTGACCAAATTGTCATTGTCATTGTCACACACTGATATCATCATCATGTTCAGGGTAAAAATCCACTTCTAAAAATGTACACTTTTATATAGTTTATACAATTAGTTTAAGAGTAAGAGTACAAAAACCATTTATGCCATTTGAAGGTCTAACCCAGCATAGTTGTTAAAAATAATCTTGATATCGAGTTCAATTAAATGAAGGGCATGAAGGGCAAATACTACTTACTGACTCCTAGAAGTAAAAAGAGATTCGATTTTGAATATATTTTAACAACAATAGGAAGATACTTTATTTATATATTTGTTTGTTTGTTTATCTAGGTTTGTCACGGGATACATGACAAAT